>JAHQIW010000320.1:0-196762 GCA_019055375.1 Parelaphostrongylus tenuis
GTTTCGTAATGATGACGATCTCGATGAGTCGACAAGAAGTAGTATTGGAGAAATAACTTTTCCCAACGAAATGGATGAAGAAGATGAGGAGGAACAGTTAGAAAGCCAGGAAAGCTATGATGAGGTCATCGGCCTGATGACAACATCGAACGCTGAAAAGGACTCACCATCGTTTCCAAACATCTCAATGGCTACTGATTTACAAAACCAAACTTCCAATTCCGTTCATGTGACGGGAGTTTTATGGTGCTTGGTTTTTCTTAAGTTTTACGTAACTCTCGTTGTGTTATGATCATTACTTCATTGGCACAATTTTATATTTTGCGTTTGTAAATAATCGTTAGAAAGTTCCTGGAATAAAGTGTAAATATGAAAAATAAGAATTCTAAAGGGCTGTGTACCTTACACAACTAGTAGCACATGGTTACTTGACATTTACAAGAGTAATTATGTATCACGAAAGGACACTTTTTGGTTAAACGGCGCGAATGGAGAAACGACCGCTCTTGCTGGACAAAGACTCTCCATTGCACTTTTCGTGATCCTCGAAAGCATAAATCTTTCGCTAGTGCGCCACGTGGCCGATTTTCGAAAAAGTATTTTCATGACGCTTTAGCAAAAGAAAGACATTTGTGTTTACCCGCGCATCTCGCAAGAGAGAATTCCCACTCAAATTCTGAACAGTCATTCAACAACGTAAGTTTCGGTGATCCCAACGCTGTGCTTGATTTCTGAAAAGTTCGTTTTACTGCAGTGTAGCATGGAAAATAACGTCGATTCACATATGAGGGCATTTGATTTTTCGGCTAATCTACTTATTGGGGAAGTGCGGCAGGAGAGGGTGCCCGTGATTTCAACACAGCGATCGACCGATGGCGCTGAGACGACTCAAATGTGAAGTGCGATTTTTTTGTTGTTAAGTTAGGAATTTTTTCCCGCTTCGAAAAAACTTTGGATAAAACGTATTTCTCTGATACTAAAGGATTTCCTCTACACGTTCATGTTCTTATCATGCCAACGAACTAATAAAGAAAGCGGTCGGCCGATGTAAAACATAATTTTATCTCAAATTATACAACGTTACAAGAGGGTATGTTTAGAAACAGTCACATAGCACGCTTGCCAGAGAATTAAGCTTTCAATTAAAAACCAACAGTTGTATGATTCACGCAAAACGCCGTTTCCCCACATGGGAATTCGACTCATTACCACTTGAGTTGCAGCTTATTCTACCTCCTGTGTTGCAGAGAAACGGTCTTTTTGGTATATGAGCACGGCGTTTGATCAAATTCGATTATGCTATAAAAAGATTACTAATATAGTCTGAAGAGAGAGCTCTACCAGTGAGAAGTATGCGTGTCTGAAGCTAAGAAATCCCCTCGTATAACAACGCCAGAAAAAGTCTTTTTCGAAAATCGACGATTTAGAGCTGTAACCAGAAGTTTTAACTCTCGAATAGTTACTAAGACTTCTAAGGAAAGTAGTTCTCCAGATAATGAGATCGATTTTTCATTCTGTCTTTCCATAACTGAGAAGAACCAGATTTTTCTGAGCAGATTAGCACATGTTGGAATTTCTCATGGAACTTGTCCATTACGAGGCGACAAAAGAAAAACCAATCTCACTAGCTTGACAGAAACATTTTGTAGAAGTGTCAGTAGTCATCAAAGCTGAAATCTCTGGCTAGAACTACACATGGCTGGTTTTTTGAAACACCCTTTTATAAACGCTGTAAAAATTCAAAATAAGATTATGTTTAACACGACCACTGGTTTTTTTATCTCGCTTATATTTCGCTGTACAAAACTGCTTTCTTAGAGTACTACTACTCATTCAATAGCGCAAATTCCAAAGAATTCAAAAATGTGTTTGCTTTTTGCAAGAGCTCGTTTGTTAGCGTTGTAGGGGAAAGAAAGTGTTGCGCTTTACACCTCGCCGGACAGAGCTCTTTCCTTGAACTACCAGCAATCATTCCATAGAGTACGTTTTGGTGATTCCTGCGCTGTGCTCAGTTTCTGGAAAATCGTTAGCACGGAACATTAGATCGCGTTTCACTTTTTCGGCGAGCCTGTTTATCGGCTAGTCATGAGGTCGGGAGACGGAGCCAATTGATCCATGCCCTGGCCGTTGAGTATATAGGATGCAACCTGATATACAATTGAGAGATTTTTCTCCGCTTTGAAGGAAACTACCAGATCAAACGGTTGACTCAAATACTACGAAAATTCGTCTACACGTTTATAACCTTCTGTGCCTCCAGCGAATTATGCGCTTGATAAAAATGGCCAACGGCGGATATCAAACATAATTTTTATTCTGGATGCTGCAGCATTATAGAAGAGCCTTTTAGAAAATGGGCGACGTGGGACTGTAGCCAGAAATCTAGGCTCTCGAACAATCACTAACATTCCTACGAAAAAATTCTTGTCCAACGAATAAGATCGGTTGTTCATTTGTCGCTTCATAATGGACAGGCACCTTACTGATCAACTAGAGATCCAAAACGTGCTATTACACCTTTTTCACCGATGCTCGAATGTTTAGAACGAAAAAAAAATTGAATCAGCAGAATTCGCTCACAGTACATAGTGGTGTTTTCGATGGACTGCTGACTTTGCTGCTGCCATACAAGTGAGAAATATCCCAGAAAAATCATTGTACGAAATGAAGGAAAAGTGAATGAATTCCCTTATTAATTCTGCACTGCATTTTTTTACGTAATAGTAAGGAACCAATGATCGATCATATTGTGACTTCGATGAAAATGTAATTTATACGGAAAGACAGTGCTCATGACAGTGATCGTAACGAAGGTCGCTTCCAACTCAAACCTTCTTTTTGACTCATGAAGCAAAAGGAAGCTTTGAAAGGGTCATTTCAACAGACTTAAGATTCAATATGATATGGTCTATTTCGTTATTCTACTTCCCATTGAGATTTCAGAGTTGTGAGTTACCTTGGGTGATTTTGGTTGTCATGATAGATTTCTTTTCTCCCGTTCATTTTTAACCTCGTTCATTTTTAACCTCTTCCCTCGCGTTCATTTTTAACATGTGGGTCCCAATGTAACGTTATTCAGACGTTTCTTCTAAATCCAATTTTCAATTCAACTTTGCCCTGACGTCTTCAAAGAATGAATAATCTTCTCTGAAGGATTTTTTCACGCTCATATATGATGCTGCGACTTCGCCTTCCTCATAGCTTGATGACAAACAACGAATTCGGTTAAGGTGCCGGCCATATCGTTTGCCCATAATCGTCCGATGCGCATTGTCATTGTTTGAACGAACTGATGTTCATAGTTAAACTCGCTTTAGTGAAAAGGTTAACGCCGACGACATCTCACATTCGCGTGTACCAGGAAACACTTTAACTCTGGCGTCATAAACAGTGTGAAATGATTCATGAATACCTATGAGAATTGAGGGTGAGCATAAACACGCCATCAGGAGGAAATTAAACTTGTGTTCGATCCATACCACTGACGCGTGCTACTATCACTACACCACCGAGGCATATTCGCTCCACCACTCATTCTTCAACATCTCTGTGTTAGCTATCAGCCACCAACCTCTAACAGATTTGGTCGGGTATGCGATTTCGCTTTATAGACCTAGGTAAGCCGACAGCCTTTGTTAAATATGATACTTAAGAATTTTAGTATTTTTACTGCTTCTTCGCAATGTTATGATGTTTCATAAATGCCTAAGAGAATTGAGTGGTGACCAATTGAGCGGTTTATAGAACGGAGTCTTATACCCGACCAAACCTGTCAAAGGTTAGTGGCTGATAACTAACATAGAGATGTTGAAGAATGAGTGGTGGAGCAAGTGTGCTTCGGTGGTGTAGTGGTACTAGCAAGCGCTCCGGTATGGATGAAACGCGGGTTCGATTCCTTGCTGAGACAGTGTTCTTGCTCAACACTAGATTTTCTTAGGTATTTATGAATTATCATAACACTGCGGTAAAGCAGTAAAAATACTAGAATTCTTGAGTGTGAAATGGGTGACCTCTTCGCATCTCAGGCAAGGCTGTTGATGCTTTATCTCACCATTTCTGCTTATATCGTTAGATCTTTTGACAAGGATTCGTATGCAAGTGCACACACGCTACAATACAGATCGTAAGCTGTAATAGATTTCGAAGTTGGCAGTCTAACTTAGTCGGAGACTTCAACACTCATTCGTCCTTTCCAGGCGCTGCCGTATCGGAAGCCTTTTCAGCATCTGGAGAACGAGATTGGTTTTCTTTTATGTGATCAGTTTTTTAAACCCAACGAATAGCTTGCTAAGCTTTGAATGAGGCCGACTACTCGCGGAATAGTCTCTCTTGATGGAACGGAGGTGAGCTCATCTATTGGGAGTGACTCCTACAGCGCCTTACGCAATCCATGCTGCTTTGTAACGGCTTCCGCTATATTTGGAAATGAATATATTCAAATTACCGCCACGAAAATAAGTAGTTTATTCTCTAAATCAAACTAATTCTTTGGGAGATGTACTGCTGCTTTAACTCGCGCTTAATTCACGACCTGCTGTTTTGGGATGTGAAACGTGTGCTCGTGACGAATTGGACAGCGATCCCATAATGAGAAAAATCCGTGGCATTGAAATAGACTCCAAAAAAAGGTACACGATATATTATGATGCGGAAAATAGCATTAAAACGGTTAAGAATGCCTATTACTAGAGTGAGAAATAAGGCAATTTTTTGGCATAAACTTAGATGACTGATCTTGAATATGCGATGCCGTTTTTGAGATTCACAAATAGGGAAGGCGTCAACGATTCTGAAAGGCAACGAAGTGTACGCGAAGAGCCACGCAGATTGCTTCAAATAATGCATGGCTATAAAGTTTCAGAACGGCGTATGTATAGTTCATTTCCATTACTAAGACTAGCAATGTTAATGCACTGAACGCTGTTTAATGAAGAAAGCACATGTGAATAGCAATTTTGCAAAATTTTTCAAACGTTGGATTTTCTAAACACTAATTCTAGCCATCATCCAAAAGTATTGAGTGTTAGCAAAGAATTCGACATCAGACGTGATGTTAACCCGCCTTTCACCTATATTGGGAGCATGTTCTTCCACTACAACGCCTACGCCGTCGTTCTGCTACCAGTTCTTCTCCGATATACCCTGTCTTAGCTGCCAGCCTCCAACTATAAAAGCAGCTTACTGGGTTTAATGCCAATATAAGCCTACCCCAACCAAGCTCGCCAGAGGTCAGTCACTGGCAGCTATGATAGGATAGACCGAAGAAAGAGTGGCAGTAGAGTGGAGGCATCACTAGTGTAGTGGAAACTTGCGCTCCCGGTATGGGTGAAATGCTGGTTCAACTCCTGCCCATGCGAGTTGTTTTGCATACCACTCAGCGCTCTTAAAACATATTCATAGCATTATAACACTGCTAAAAAACAATAGAAAGAAAAGATTTCATTTGGATCATACTTGATCATATTTTCAGCAGTATCAGGCCTAATAGCACACTACTTCCATTCGAAAGGCCACATAAACATATTTGTGTGCCAACCCTACGTTCCACTATAGGCACAAAAAATGCTTTTACCTAGAAGTATGATATTCTTCGTGTCACTTGAGCAAACACAGCCCACTCAGAGGTGACAGGAGCTCGTTCATGTTATTTGATGCATGGAAATAACATCGTGAGCTAACACCTATTACAATGAATCGCACGACTTTGCCAAGTGCATAAGCACTTCTGCCAACTCATAGCTTGGAAGTTCGACAAGTACCATTTCGCATAATATTTGGCGAAAAACGGCATTGTTGATAGAATACATGATTTCCATAAGATCTCGTATGAGGGGAAATAAATTCATGGACACTATGGTCAAATTCTTCATGAATTCAGTAGAAGAAATGATTTGATGCTTAGTAAGGTTGGAGAGCACACGAAACTCTCTCTGACCTTCTTTCATCCGACACGGATAAGTGAGGAAAAAAATAGGGTTAGCATCTGTCACACCCTCATATGTGACATTACTATCCCTGTGATGGATGTAATAACCGTGCTTTTCCACGTAGGCTCTCAAAAGCCACAATTGCCTAACGAATTTTGCCATCTTTCACTTCCGATAGTGAAATAAAGCTATTGAAGGCAAGCTAAGTACTAAAACAGGAACTCGTTATGTTTTTTTGTTGTCTCATTGTCACTTTGAGGTGTTTCATGGTGTCACACTGCCATGTACAGTGAAAGGTACATCTCTCAGCAAGGTCTTCCAAAGAGAGAAGGAGCGCAACGTTTACGCGCGAAGACCCATCTAAGAGTAAATCACAACCAGGATCTATGATCGTCTTGGCGTGAAAGAGGAGCAAAATAGCAAGTCTCAGTCTAATCTACAAGTTTTGGTGACTACCTGGTGTAATGGCAAGCTGTAAAATTTTGCTTAGGTTGACTTCGAGACTTCAGCAAGCATGATTGGCCATTCCAGCAAAATTTCTACGTCTGTAGCCCACACATTAGGTGCTTCCGTCGACGAAGCGAAGCCATAAAGCAACTCGTGAGAACTGATCATGTCTTGGGTCCAACGAGACGTCACTGGATACGGGCGAAACGAACACGTACACTTGCGACACACCGCGGAGATTGTTACTTGCTATGCACTTACAACACCAGTTTGTTCAGCATGTGATCGCCCAGCCAGCGAAAAGTAGAAGGACCGACATACTGAAAAAAAGGCGAAAAAACTCTTGTCGAATGTCGTAGGTGTCTGCTATGTCGTACAAGCACGCATTTCTCGTCTAGCCACTTTGCGTGAAATCGGATTAGCGCGTTTCGCTATTCTGCCGCCATCATCTGGTACTACAAAACTTCTACAGCTGCACAGAATCAAATTTTGCGCAAAGCTTCTGGACTTGGGCTATCGAATGCTACCAAAAATCCAACGAAAAACCGCCCACAGATCCCAACCAAGCAAACAATTCAAACCGAATGTGAAGCAGTCTTACTTTTGCCAATGCGTGCAGTAAGAAAAGCTTTTTATGAAACAAACATATTATTGAAATTGCCTGGACTTAAACTTTCGAATGACTACCTAAAGTTTAAGACAAAAGTTTTTCACAATGAGAAAGGTTTTCTACAAAATCGTATACCCAAATGGATACATTCTGCTTCAAAATGGTTGAACAAAAAAATTCTCGTTGATTACACATTTCGTATATCTATATTGTTCATTTTGAGTGCTTTTTCAAGAACACGCTCAAACCCAACATATCTCATGGTTATTATTTGAGCCGAGATGTCATGTGGCCTGTTATGGACTCTTGCACAGCCCCACACGCGTGTTCCGTCCTTGAAGGCCTCGTCTTTTTTTAAAAAAAAAATTCCAGCCAGGAACAATCGAGTGCACAATACTGCCGATCTAGCGATTTATTTCTTTTGACAGCAAAGTGAATCGTTCGCCGCCGCCTGCTCTAAGTAGAGGGACTGCAGTATCTGGGAGTTTTGGCTAAAGACGAAGGTCCGCCTAACTGACTAGGCTGTCAAGGCTGAAACGCGTGCATCGGCTGTACAAGAGCCCAAAGCGGACCATATGGCATGTTGGCTCAACTAATGATTACGAGATATCCTATATCTGTCAGCATAACCTGGTGCAATGCCGATATGCTCTTCCCAGACCAAACCGCTCACTGTTGCTAACAGATCGATATTTTGTATCGAAGAAACGGTGATAGCAGAACAGGAGCCTTGGTAATGCAAATGCTCAGTCCACGCCTTCAGTAACAACGAGATTCAAGATGTTTCAAGGCCATTGATTTCGTTTATTTGAATCCCATTAGAACCAGTGATGCATTTCCGAAAGCTAATCAACATTATTCTCATAATTCCGCTGAACCAATTAGAAGTGGTTTCCTTCCGTTATCTTTATTCCAGATGGAAATGTTGGTTCCGAAATAACTGCTTCTTCCAACTACTGCTCTACACGAACCCTTAGATAGATTACAGCTATAAAGAGCAGTGGACTTTCACTACGTACATGCTCCAGGCATGGTGGTGTTCTTGATAAAGTATTGATACAAAAGGAGCAACGATAACAGTGATATAGTTAAAGCATATCAAAACGCCACGGAATAGGCTGAAACACGACTGAGGAAAGGCAAAGCGACGGCTTTGATGGTGAAGTGAATGACTCAATAAATGCGCTGAAACCTCATGAACGTGAGTTCGAAGCCTTCTTGAGCTTTAAGTTTTGTTCGTATCTTGGCGCTTATGTAATTCTATTAAGACAAACTGATTTCAATTTGGCTCACAGCTGTAAAACTTCTATTTCTGTGAAAATTCCGAAAGATTCGGATCGAATTAAAAGTTGGACGCGCAAAGTGCCTCATAAATACACAAACGGTATGTGATATACGACGATACTATAAACATCGCCAAGTTGATTAGGTTGAATAATACTTGAGAATGGTAAATCGCTTACTCAAAAAAGCCTTCACTGTCAGTTGTGTAAGTTTTTACGGCTATGATGGAAAAGTGTTGATAATGGAGTCTTGAATAAATTAGATGAGTATAAATTTTTCCATACAAAACTTTGCTTTTTCCAATAGGTGCAATATTTATAGTTAACAATTATGTCAGCCTGGTATTACGTCATTGCGCTGTGAAATTCTTTTATTTTCAATCCTTCGATTGTGTAACTCTCGAGGATTCTCATTACCACTTTGTCTCCAACGAGACTTCTTTGTTAGGGTGTATAAGAGTGAAAACCAGTGAACTACCAGACTATCTCTTTCAATTTTCTGAAATATTTTACTTTTTAGTACTGCGTATTTTGGCCACGTGTAACGAGTGGATAGATGTAACCTGAAATGCACACGAAATCATGTATACAATCTAGTTCTGAATAGATGAGTACCACGTGCCATCGGAAGCTAAGATTTGAGTATAATTATCAGGAAAGACTCCTTTCCAACAAAAAATGTGATAAGGAGCTGAGAACGTCGTGGTAAAGCGGCTTCTTAGTTAGTTCACTCAAGATCCAATTGTAATACTAGATTTTCACGATGAAACCGAACTCACGGACAAATCCGGTTGCCTTTATGGACAACGCATTACAGAATGCAATATGAACACAAAAAATGCTGAGATCCGTATAATTTATTGTAATATCAGGTCATGTAAAATGCCATGTGGCATTTGCTCACCTTTTTTGAACATTCCTTTTTGAAATGATACAAGCAAATACCCCTTAATATATTTTTCATTATACAAGCCAGTAACACGAGATTGGCAATAAAAATTTTTCGGCTACAGTTTCGATCGGTTTCGCCTTCTTCATAGCTGATGATTTGAGTCGACTGCCTAAATCTACTCGCCGTCGTTGTGGTCTTCACCTTCGTTGTCGATCCACTGGGATCTTTTTCAGTGTATATCGTTCAAATAAAGAACCTCATTCGGCGATGCCTATAAAAGGACTCAAATCACCCCTTTAAGAAAAAACAAAACGCTTCGAAACATTAGCAGAACGAATTTTTAATCCCACGGTCGTGCTATGGGCCTAACCAGCAAAGAAAATTGAAAGCGCTAGTTATGCAATCTAGAAGTTACGATGCGTTGAAGGAAAAATACACGACATTGATCAGGCGAAAGTATGCGCTGTTTAAGCACTATGTCAAACTCACACCGGCAAGAAAACTAGGGAAAATTGCGATGAATTCGAAGGGGGTCCAAGCTTTGCCGCACTAAGCCTGCAGTCCACAGGCTGCGTCGGCCTGATATGGTCTGATCTCAGCGGCGCATTGGAACATTACTCTGTGAACTCCGATTCGAGAGTTATGATCAGATTGAAGTGACATGTCAAAGTTTCTTGATTCAAAGCCCAAGAAATGGCGATTTCCACCAGATCCAGAAGTTTGCAAATCCTTGGTAGACGATTGTGGATAATAATGGTCTTTATTTCGAAGGATAATTACTGTTATTTTTGATTGAATTTATGTATAAACTTTGAATGTTCAACGGGTGTTGAGAAACTTTATCTTCATTCTAGCACTGCTGATTTGCAGCACCAACTATCCATTATTATTATCTTCCGAAATGTGACAAAGAGAATGAAGAATTGGACGCAGGGAAGAAACGGTCGCGGTGCACATTACTGTCAATTTGTTCGAAACATGCTTACTCTCGCCGAATAATTCACGTGAAATCTACCAATGCTGGTCAAGATTATTTTGAAAAGCATTATTTTACAAAAAAAAAACGATCGTGACATTAACTTTATGCTTGATAGTGCTGAGATGCTGAGACAATATTTTGGAGTGGTTGCTAAGTACGCCATGAAGAGATAGGGTGCTGATTTCGCTCTGTCACTCAAGGCTCCCTTGCAATTCCGGTGGAAACGCCAGGATTCTGCCACATCTATAAAGAAGAAGAAATAATTGATCAGCTGCTAAAACATCATGCGACATGTTTGAAGACGATCTGGAACGTCTGGAACGATGAACGCGAAGAAGCAAATGGAATGCTAGGAATCCGATATGGCTCGTCACCAAAGTTTTCGTAGTCATTTACTAGCTCAAATTCAAAGGCTTTGATAGGGTGATTGGTTTATTTCTAAAAATTATTATACAGTCTGTAAGAAGTATAAAAAGATTGCTTTAACCCTGAAATGTTACCCGCCGCTTGTAGTCTTAGCTGGTTTATTGATAAGTATAAGCAATACTTATATGTGAGAGGTATCTTATCATTACATAGAGACTAACATATCATGAATGAAGCTTTTATAAAGGTTTTTTTTTATATGAACAATGACTTTTTGCCTTTGAAAACCTTGATTTTCAGCCTTATTACCACAGCCTAGTAAGAAAATAACAAATCTTCAAGCTTTATTGCGCATTTGTATCGTATATCTTGCAGGAACATTGCCTAAGAGCAAATCTTCTGCAACTAAACAATTCTGTTAGGGGTCTGTGTGGAGGTAATTGTAGTATGTAGCTCGAGTAAGTTTAGGAAGAGGACGCGTTCATCACTACGGAGAATAGTGTTTTTTCTTATCAGCACTCATATTCAGAAAAAAATTTTTTTTTCTTTTCCTCAGACATTTTATTCTTTGGCTTAGCAACGAACTGAGAAGTCCTTCTCAAAAACTAAGCCTATCTTTGAAATCGCTGAGATTTGTGTCATCGAATGGTTATCGCAAGTCTGAGAGAAAAGCTGTGTCCAGCGAAAAATACCTAATGTTCACCACAATTTTCTTTTCTCTGCTACAGCGCGCTAAGAGATTTCTTTTCAAAAAGCATGTATGAAATTGTAAACCTGGAGTTTTAAGCTATTTGTCGGATATTGAAGACCGTGGCTTGATGTCAAAGTTGCGAGATTCATCCACATACAAGTGGAAGGTATTGGTGAAGCATGTGAATTGCAATCTTAATTTTAGTGTTACAGAGCAACAAAGATTTCGTCAGGGAACCAAAAACGTTATCAAGTTTGCCGAAATTTGTACTGTCGATTAACTAATAATTTTCTGGGAAAAACTGCTGTTCAGCGAAAATGTACAGATATTAAATAAAATTCTATTTTTACCGTTACAGCGTAATATAAAAGCAATAAAAAAAATAAAGTACACCGTTCAAATTCTTGAGATTTAGGCTACAGAACGATTATTGAAATGTTTATAAATAATGAGAAATACATCTTCTCAATATGGATGCTGCTAATTGAAAAGTGCCGGATATTTCTTTGAAGACACATTTTTCTAACCGATAGTTTGCATGATGCTAATGTTCCAAGCCTTTTAGTCAAACACAATTGTCCCTCCACGCTCAGAATTCTTTTCTGTTCATAAGTCCTCAACTTTTCTCACATACGTCAACTCTTTGTACTTGGAATTAAAAGAATGGCTGATACAAACTTACTTATAGTGGGAGTTATGGACAAAACGATATCACATTCGGCATGCAATGTCTATTTTAATAAATTACTCATTGTTTTCTAATTGCTGCTCACTGAGATGACTCTTAGATCTTGTATATAATAGGGAAGATCCAAATTAGAGATTTTTATTGTAATACTCTTCGTACAATTCACTACAGTTGATTAATTGCCAAGCTCAGTATGATTGCGTAGTGACCAGCGTACATATATATATATATATATATATATATATATATATATATATATATATTATAGACCATATGAGCAATAAGAGGGATTCTAATTCTATCAAAGTAACTCGTGAATTCCAAAAATTTTTGCAAAACGGGGAAAACAACGTTAACCAAACAGCGAAAAATGCGCAGTGCTGTGCAAATTGCTATGCGTGAATCGATTTCGCTATCCGTCCAATTTAGGTTGAGAGGTCAAAGCTTCATCTGTCACCTTATAACAAAGAAGTTCCGATTGAAGTAAGTTAAAAGTAGTTTTTTTATTAGTCAAAGTATATCATCTAAATCACCTGTTGCCACGTGCAAGAGTAGTCCAGTAGGTCCTCCTCACTTTAGGGATTCGCAGGCCATCATATCTTTCTCCTATCGCTTTCGTAAAGAAATCGGACCAATGGGTCGGTGGTCTTCCTTATAAAGTGCTTGACATTCCGAGGAATCCAGTCGGTAACGGCTCTCGCCCATCGGATACTGTTGAAGCGCATTACGCGTCCTGCTCAGCTTATTTCGCGAGCCTGGATTGAAGAACCGCGTCTCTGATCTTTGATCGTTGGCGTAAGTCGGAACTACGAATCCTTTCTCTCATTTGCGAGATACGGAATATTCCTAGCATTGACCTTTCGACTGCTCGTTCAACAACGCCAAGTGATCCTTCGTCCTGCATACGTAGTGACTAGACTTCTGCTGCAAATGTTAAGGCAGTGATAATCGTCGAGTCGAAAAGGTGGCCACATAGTCGAATGTTCTTGTCCTTTTCACAATATCCTTGATGGCTCGTAGATGCATGATCAGGTAAAGGATATGTTAAGTACAATTATGAGTGAAACGACTTTGAGAAAGATGAAATCACCGAAATATCAATCACCGAACTTCAAGAATATTTTCCAATCCCGTTCAAGCTTTTTTGAAAGAGAGCAGTTGTTGAACTAAGTTTTTGGTGAACATCGGACGAAGCAATATTGCATTGCAATAATAACATTGGTTGTTATGACGTATACGCTCCGCTACCACACGGAATATTCTCTCGTCTATCAGAATCGTCCGCTTTTCCATTGTTACCTCTTTGGCTCTATCGACGTATTATTATAACATGAAAAACTCTAGATGTTCACCAATCAAAACTTGGTAGTACTAAGGTAAATCTATGGAGTAACAGCGCAAATCCAACTGCTTTTTGCAATTCTTTCAAATATGTTGCAAAGGACGGTTTCGAAAGCATAATTTTACATATAACTCACAATTGTTATCTGAGCCAAGTTGTCATGTGGCCTGTTAATGGGTTCTTGCACAGCCCGATACACGTGTATTGACCTCGACAGTCTCGACGGTCTCGTCAGCCGCGCAGAACCCTTCGTCTTAGTCTTTTGGCTAATCCTCTATGGGTGACGGCAGTCCTTGCACTAAGAGTAAGCGACGACGAACGTCTTACATTACACTGCCGTCAAGTGAAAATCACTAGATCTGTAGTTTTGTAAACTCGATTGCTCTTGGCTGATAGTTTATAATATGTTATACCGTTCATATTTTCTACAGTGCACAACTGTTTAGAACAAACCTATATGGAGAATGCAGTCAGTTTTGTGGAATCTTGTGCCTTGGTTCTTTAATTATCCTATGGATCTACGTATCCTTTTAAAAAGCGGTGGTGTGTCAAACAACTAAGCGCTTTTTCCTTTTGCTGTAAACCTCCATAAGAACCTTCAATACTGATCGACACTAAAAAGCAAAACCAAGGAACTGCTTATAAAGCGTCACTGAAAAAAACTGAGCCACGAACTTTCCTCCCAGTGGCCAGCAGCACGATTAACCACTCGGCACTACGAATTGCTCGCTTCGTGCGAGCGAGGCGGGGCTACCTCCGTGTCGCTGTCTTACCAGAAGGTTAACATTACCTATGCGCATTCGGCTGTTCATTGCGCTTTCTTTGTTCTGTGGCTCAGTATACAATTTTTTCTCCTCACTTAAACGTAGTACATGGAAGAGATTTTGTGACTCGTGATCTATATGATCATCTTCTACTAATCAGTAGCTCTTGTCCACTCAACGACACCTTCTACACCCTTAAGATGAAGATTTCTTTCGGGCGAATTTTGCTGAATTTTCTTATCACACAATTGTCGATTCAGAAAAACTTCCTCTCAATATTACGCAACATCTCAAGAGTAGAAACATGCTGCACGAGTGTTTGAAAAATTATTTTAGACACAATATTGTCCTTTTAGGACAATGTTCGTCGTTTTAACACTGTTTGTGACAATGAAGCGTAGTAATAATACGTTCAAATCGCATCAATTCTTCGGGAAAGTGCCATACATTCCACTTTAGTGTGCGTTATTGGAGTGATGGAACGCATTTTGGCTTACAAATTGACTTTCGCAAGCCTAGCAATTTACAAGGTTGGCACTTATGTCTCTGCAATCGAATCTTTTACTAATACATTTTGAAAGTGCAGTGGTGTGAGTCTATTCTTTTCAAGAATTTCATCTGGAGGACCTCTAATTTTTTTTTATTCTGCTGGTACGTTGGAGCCGCAAAAATCTCTTTCTGAGATTGTCGAAGGCTAACTTGCTTTTATGAGGCTTGTGGTAATGAGTGTTTGATAAGACGTCTGGATCAAATCGATGATTTTGAAAAAAATTCCAAGGACTAGTTTTTGTCATTGCATGTAAAATCACTCTAATGAATGGGCTTCTCAATCAAACAAAAATGAACGGCTAAGCTTGAAAGCGTTCTCATAATTCCATAACATGTATATAAAATTTTCATTTTCAATTCTTGATGATAAAAAGAGCATTCATCAAACAAGATTTTGGTGAACGTGGCTCCTTGAGTTAAGGTCGCATAAAAGTATCAAGCAAAGTAAAGCGCCAACAGCAAAAAAACACTTTGAACTAATAATGAAAAGATTGAATATTATGTGAAAGAATGCAAAGGTCTTATTCACTTCAGTATTAAATGATACGACTCAACCCCAGTTGTGTAATTCTTTGTCTTCTCTGGGCAGTTTCTTCAAAATTGTCTGTTCTAAGTCTCTCTTCCGATGCTTTCTGATGAAATACTAAGTGATGGATGAGTGAACTTGATCAAGCACTGCCGATTTCTAATGGTTTTCAATAATTTCTCTACAGTGTTCATAGACTTTGAATGCGAGCTTCACACTTTGGCACTTTATTGATCTGTCTTCAGAATTTTTTTTTCTTCACTGTACGGATCCCAGTACTTCTAGCATTCAGTTCGTTTATTTGTCTTCTTCCTCAACGTTGTAGAATACTCGTCGAGCGGTTGAGGCTGTGGCCCGGCTCCACGCTCTCCGCGACAAGCATCACAGCCACTCGGCCGCGGCGCTCCTGAATACGAGCTAGAAAACGCAGTGATAAATGATAAAGTGCTGATGTCCTAGATATAAATATTACCTATTACTGCACTGATTGTCCCTGCTACTTAATCGATCGAGTATATGAAAAGCACTAATTCAAAGTCATTCTAAGGCTAATTAGTATGCCACCTTCGCTCAAGGAACACGAAAACCACCACATTTTTAGTTTTAAAGAAGAGGACTTCCTTCATAAGAGATCAGCAGTGTCTATTTCGCTGGGTTCTACCAAATAGTTTTCATATATTCATCAATGGCCTGTAAGATCTTTCGAAGTCGGTGATGGCATTTTTTGTTAATATCGTTCACTTCAAAGCTGTATCAGATATAGTTCCTACTAATTGGCTCCCAACCGATGTAAGCCAAGCCATCGCACCTGCACAGAAACCGTCTAAGCCTAAACGAGTAACCTTTTCTCTGCATTAACTTATGTATTAGTGCAAATAGGAAATCATCTTCATTCACGTTGAACACCTTATCAGTTGTCTCGTGCAGTGATTTGCAGCTTTGTAACTATTAGACTCGCGCACCCTCATATACGAGACAGAAGAGAGCTCTCTAGCCACTTAGTGCACATATTTATTTAGTGTAGTTTTTCTCAGTGCTCATGTGAATTCACTGGAAGTCAGGGCGGCCGGTGGTTTTGATGATATGTGAAGCAATCACACCATAATTGCATTGAGAATGTAATAGAAAGTTTTGCTAAAGTTTTTGATTAGGAAAATCTAGCATGACTTTTCTTTCTAAATGATTCTAATCTAAATGAGTTAATCAATTACTGTTTGAGGCTTTACTAATTCTAAATATATCAATTTTTTCCCTATTTTGTGGCAAGCAGAAAAGTATGAGTAGCGAACGTGTTTATCTAGTAACCAAACAGGTTCCTTCAATAGAAATCAAGAGCTAACTATGTTTATTTGCTAGTTTGCTGGTCGAAATTGACTTTGCTCTGACGAGTCCCGAGTGAACCGCACGGGTGCACTGGAAGGTCGCCATCCCAAACACCTTCTAGCTTTTGAAGATCATTGAATTTCGAATCGCTATCTGACTATATTTCTTTCAAAGAGGAAAAGTACTTTCAAAAAATTTTTCACACTTTACAGATGTGTCAGTGGAAATTCCATCTTCTGACATATTTAGTATTGCTAGTGAAAGGAAACAAGCAGCTCGAGGTGCAAGAACACTCCATAGTCTTTGTAAGCAACTGCACTTGCAAAACGAGCAACGAACAGTGACGAATTAACGAAGTCAATCTAAGAAAGATTAGTTGATTTGTTCTATCATGCTCTTAATTCGAGGAAAAGAAGGCTCACTGTACTCGAACTTGTCCATTTGCTCAATGTTGAGTTCTTATTTCAATTTTTCTCCCAACTACAGCGCGAACAAAAGCCTTTTTGCGCTGTTGTCATATATTGTTGTATTCACAAGCTTTCATGGAACTAATATCATTTTTGTGAGTGGAGTATCGACACTTTTACCTTTATCAGTAGCACAATGATTCGAGTTCACTGTTCACAGTTCTATGTGGTTGAATGGGCATTCATGATCGCATTCAGTCGAGTCTTATACGGTGAAGCACCTCTCGAATGAAACAATCACAGTAAACGGTCCTTTAGCTGAAATATCAAGAAACTTTTCAAAATTGAGTCTTAATTTATAGCCCCATCATTGCTGGAGATCGTCGGTAGAGATATCGGATTTAGAAAGTGAAGTCTTCTGCCAGCATAGGTAATAGTTCAAAATTTCCGTGTTGTTTCCTAGCTGAGCATAAATTCGACAGCAAGGCAATTATTATTTGAAGTGTTTGACTATATGGTGAAAGTCACAGCAATGCCTCCAAAATCAAAACAACGTTTTCGTATCAAACAGGTAATGCGCATGTTAGCAAAATGATTCATTTAATACTGGCTGATTTTAACGGTTTACCTTTCTTCTTTCGAAAAATCCATCTAAGGAAACCCTGCCCAACTAGGAATTTTTAGTTGATTTCGAATTTTGCCAAGATTCACACTACTTGAGCATACAATAATCAGGGTTTTGTACTATATCATCCGTATCACTAGCATTATCTGAACTCCCGTTAATCGAATAACTCAAGCGCACATCGCAAAATTATTGTTGTTCTTGCCGTGCAAAGAAGCTACTTAGGGAGCTCCAATTTGCTAGCACACAGAGAGCGCAACAGTTTCAGTATGATGCTCCTTTTTAGCAGTTTCGGTGAATTGTAACGAAGGATTTGTCCGCCGTATTTTTCAGGCATAACTTCGTTTCCACTTAGGCTTTCAGAAAAAAATGCTAGCTTTCAACGCGCTTAGGTGAATTTTCTCGAAATCTCAGCTCATTGTAGTTAGACACGTGGAAGCAAATTTCCCTCAACAGTGCCGCGCTATATTATTGAGAACTTAACTAGCCATATAATGTCTAACTGTGGAAATAATATAGGTAAGTCTAAAAATCGTTGCTCAATTATAAAACGGACGTCAGCCAGTAATGATATTACTATGATACCTCATGTGGAAAATAATCGTATATTGAGAAAGTTTGCTCGCGACAAAAGCAATATCAATTGCAGAAGTTTTTATGCTTTGGCGTTATTCAACAAAGCGAAATCTGCTGTTTTGAAAACATATAAACTAGTTTTCAACACGTTCTTATGACGATTCCTTGCTCTGAATTAAGCATTCATGAATTTTAAACGTTCTCACGCCTGTAGTTTGAACATGGTCACTAAAAAATCTGTAAAGGGTTCTCAAATTCATGTATTGAACTTGATTGTAAGAAAACTACTATGTTTCATCTTATGTGCTTCTGTGCCTGCAATAATATGTGCTTTTTTAAAGAGATTAATGTTTCTTCAAGTGACTTAGCAACTACTGTATTCGCTAGTGATCTTTGGATTTCTTCACGTCAACTATCGGAACAAATTGATTCTGTTCACGCTATTGCACCCACAGAGCCGAGTTTTATGGCTGGTGGAACGAAAGAGAATCTCAAATAGTGCTAAGATGCAGAAACGGCACAAAAAATTAAGGAAAACATCAGCATACTTTTGTGTGATTTTCGTCTTCTCCCACAAGATTATAGGTAGCTATTACACGAAAAAATTGATTTCATTTCCAAAAATGTCAGCGTCTGTTTGTCGCAGTACTAACCAATAACAACGGTACGTCGTTTCTCCGTGCTTCTCCAGTTTCCCGTAATTTGACATCTTACCTTTCAAACTGAAAATATCCTTTCAGTAATTTAGTATAATCCTATATTTTTCAACTTGCTTTTCCAGCTTTTCCATACGTTATGATTGACACGTGTCACTCATAATGCATCGTATCACTGGTCCCAATAGAAGCTGAATTTCAAGAAACGATAATGATCTGATGGTGGTGTCATGTATAGATCAGTCTTCGCTCCCCAATTATTTTACATGTCGAACGTTCGTTATTGGAAAAAAAACGTGGTCGTATTAATTTCAGCCTTTTATGCACGTTATTATGAATTTATCATTTTAAATAAATTCTACTGGCGCAGCTGTTTGAAACTCGTGGCAACTATAAATACTGGAAACATCTACAATTTCTTTCAGAAAGAGTCTATGTTAAAATAAAGTTGATCTTGAAAATTTAAAAAATCCTATTCCTTAGCCCTAGAAGGTAAGACAGCGTAGAAGACTTCGCTTCGTTGGATACTATTGCGATCAGTACCAGAACTTCTTAATATCTCGTAGCTGGACTTTGATAAAGCAACCTTACACAGCGCTTTTTCCGAGAAGCTGGTATTCTCAGATTTGTTCATGTTAATTCATTCACTGATTATGCTGAAAAGAGGTGACGAAAGCACTCTTTCTAAACGGTTAATTGGACCAGTTTGACACTGCAGTTCAATTTTGTGTTCTCTGCATCTGGCAATGCTCAATAAAATTACCACATTGTAGATTTCAAAAGGACTATTTCAAATAACTCAATTAGATATAGACAAAAGGGCAGGATTTCAATCTAAACTTCTCTGATTCGGTTGTCCAATTCTACCTCAATTCCCTTTATAATTACGCAGACAATTCATTGCATTGACAAAGTAAGCTTTCACCAAAATAAAAACGATCCTCCAAATTTGTATACGTATATGCTTGATGATTGCTTTTGTTTGGTTATCTTAAAATCGGTATTAACTGTTGCTGTTGCTGTGTCTATAATGCTGCTGATGTTCTCAATGAATAAATGGATTTCGGCTAAACGAACGACAACGGCAACAACAACAACAACAACAACAACAACAACAACAACAACAACAACAGCAACAATTGGATCAACATCAAGAACAACAACAGTCAAAAGTAGCGCCTTACATAATCTCTAATCGTTCAAACAAGGATGGCCCTTGAGAAATTTATCATCTCAAACGAAGTTAAAAATTGAAGACGAACGCGTAACTCATCCCTCAGGGATTGATCAACGTCCGAGAGTTTTATCCTTTATCCTTAAATCATTAATGACAAGTTTTATAGATAGTCGGTCTTTTGGGTCTTTGAAATGGATGACTTTTTTAGCTATCTAACCGATAACTGCTCGTAGGTATTGAAAATCTAAGTAGTAATTCCGTCTTCACCTTTGTTATTTTTCCTGAACATTTTGACGTGTACGGTTAAAATTTCAGTTGTTATAGAAAATCAAGATGCCCTTTGAACAATTATATGCTTTAGATTTGCTAGAAGGCATTCGGAGCTCAATGGGGTAGTCGTCATTCGGCCGTTGAAGCTTGCAGTGATAAACTTTTAATAAATTGTTCGTAATGGCGATTTCCAAAGTGGCGTATTTTAGCCAAAGCAGATCTTATATCACCTATATCACCTACTCGTAGATTCCTTTAAGACTGGCTAACAGTTTATTTTTTTAAGTATGCTATGTCTTCTTAATTTCTTGATGACCGTATGTACCGTTTTCGGTACATAGCGTGTGCCGCGCTCGAGGCGGCCACGGCGAGCTGTGGCGGACATAGAACTCCTGAGGTCAAAGTCATTTCTGACAGTGCAAAAGGACACTGACGACTTCTCAAGCCTGTACTATTCTAAGTACTGAGCAAATATCGCACTCTGCCAAATGTTGTCGTCAAATTTCCATACAATGCCAGGCTTTAAAAACATGAAGGATTTTTGAAAGGCTACTGAGTCGTATTTTACTACTTTTTTGCAATCACGAGATCATAAGCATATTACATAGGGCAGATAGCCACTTCTACTAATTTAATTCGTTCTTTTGTCTTACGAACAGTTGACGCTAGGCCATAAAATGATATAGAAACTTGAGAAAGAGGACCAAATTGCTACGGGTCTGAAACAAGAACTTATCAAAGTCATGACTTTCGCTCACAAAAATGGAGGCAATTCAACGATCTTTTTCTTTGACCTTGATACGTCTTCACAGTGCTCATTTTTTCATTGTGCGGGTCCCGGAACTTTTAGTATTTAATTTGTCTTTCGTCTTCTTCTTAAACGTCGATAGAATACTGCTTGAGCGAGTCTCCTTGCAATCTCGAGGATAGCCTGGCTTGTGGCGTTCTATAAGGCGTTGTTGTTGACTATCGAAGAGAGTGAGGAGGAGGGAAAGTGGAGCTCGGCACGACATTCGCCGCGACGAGCATCAAAGCACGTTGATCACCCCGCCTTCCTGATTACCATCATATGATACTTGGCTCTGTTCTTGATTTATGAATTTCTTGTCTTTCTCTGGTATTCATGCAAAGAACTGCGAAATTGCTCAACAGTTGTTTTTTTAGACTGTGTTAAAGTGGCGTAAAAGCATGGAGACTAGATTACGTGCAACTGAAACAGTTATTATGAAGAGAAGAGAGGCTTATTAGTTCAATCCAAAATTCGTCGTCAATGTTTAGTGTTCTACTTTCGGGAGTTATGGATCTCTGTTAAGTTTTTTCTCTATAATGATCGTGCATTCAAAATGTTTTCATTCCATGATGAGGATTTACATCATCTTAAATGACTTTGTGTGGTGGACAAAATTTGCTCTCATATCTCAGAAACACTTCCAGTATATTCACCTTACAAAACTTCTTTTGACAATTTCATGTCGAGTGCTAGCTCTCTGCTTTTCAATGTTTGAAATCGCAGCGGTAGGTCACTCAGGCTTTACGATCTGTTCAACCACTTGGGACCCTCACTGGTTGGTGATTTCTTGATAATCTTTGGGTAAGATACTGAGTTTCGTGGTCCGGTCCTATTTTGGAGCACAACAAATCATTAGATGGGTACGATGTATACAACACTACATAAGTTGTGCAGTCCAATGTGAACTGATACTACCTTCAAACAGAGCTGTGAAGTAGACAGACCGATGGAAAATATGACCATTCTGTTGTCAAGAAATTTTCCACCAATATATATATATATATATATATATATATATATGCTGTTTGAATTGTGCTCTATAGCGTTTCGTAGCCTATTCCGTCTTGTATATTAGTTATAAAATATATATTCTAACAACTAATTAAGCTATATTATATTGATCAAACGGCCCTGCCAAAGTCTGAGAATTGCATCGTCAATCCTTATTTGGCCATAAAACACTAATATCGAGTCAAAAGGTCATCAAACATGAGTTACAGGTTAGATTAGCGAGTTACAGTACGCAAATGAACCGAAATGTTTCTGGATTATAGATATAAGTCTCATAATGAAGATGATCGCTACTACCTGCTAACAGCTGGTCATGCAAGTTTGAGACGAGAATTGCAGCTATTTCTGTGAAAATGCTGCTCGGTGATCTTGGGAAATACTCTGCATTCACAGTGTAGTCTTCATTCTTTTGAGGACATTGGAAAGATGAAAATGCTCTATGAGGGAAGCTCCATGAACTGAATTAATTGAAGTGGGATAGTCGTCAAAAAACTGTTCTGCTTCTTTTTTACACGAGAAAACGACTTAAATGAAATCTACAAATCGACTTTCATTCAAACTAGACATTGATCAGTGATTCATTCTTCTTTTGACGACCAAACATGAGATGTTAACAGCGAAATCACCTGTATCATCTGTCGTCCCGTTGATCGTCGAGTGACTCGAGTGGTTATCAGCAACACTTCCATTTTTCTCTATCGCGGGCAAGAGTAGCCAAGTGGGTCCTCCTCGCTCTAGGAATTCGCTGAGCATCATATCTTTCTTCTAAACCTTCCGTGAACAAAGTGGACCAACGGGTCGGTGGTCCTCCTGCAGAGCGCTTGACATCCCGAGGAATCTAGACGGTAACGGCTCCGTTCATCGGTTGTCGTTGAAGCATATCACGTGTCCGATCCCCCTTATTTTTGATATCCTGGCATGTAGAACGGCGTCTCTGATTTTTGATCGTTGACGTAGGTCGGAACTTCGGATCCTTTCTCTCATTTGCGAGATACGGGATACTCCTAGCATCGACCTTTCGACTGCGCGTTCGATAACGGCAAGTGATCTTTCATCCTGCTTACAAAGCGACCAGGTTTCTGCTGCATACGTCAGGGCAGGGATAATTGTCGAGTCGAAAAGGTGGGCACGGAGTCGGATGTTCTTTGTCCTTTTCACTACATCTTCGATGCTCCTAAACGTTCCCCAAGCCGCTCGTTTCCTCCTGCTTAACTCTGGAGCTAGGTCGTTCATCATGTTGATTTCACGACCTAGATAGACGTAACTGGAGCATTCGGAAATTGTCGTTCCGTTGAGCGTGAATGGGGCATTTGAAACTCATCCGTTCCTCATAAACATTGTTTTCGTTAGATGTAGTTGAAGACCTATCTTTCCACAGGCGTTATCGAAATCAGTCAACATTCGTTCCGCTTGGCAGATGTTTGGTGTTATGAGGACGATATCGTTAGCAAAGCGAAGAGGTTTAAATGTCGACCGTCGATTTTCACTCCAACATCGTACCATTCTAATGTTCGCATGACGTTTTGTAGGGTGGCAGTGAATAGTTTTGGCGAGATGTATCGCCTTGTCGGACCCCTCTTCTTACGTCAATGGTGATAATGTTGTGGAATGGAGATATTTTGGTCGTGAAATCTTTATTTAGCTCACGAAGGATTATTATGTACCGAGTAGGGGCGCCCTGATATCCAGAGAATCTATAACCGCTTCTGTCTCCACTGAATCAAAGGCTTTCTTCAGATCGATGAATGTGAGACAGAGTGGTTCTTTGCACTCTTGTGAAACTTCATTGAGTCTTGTAATCGTGTGGATGTGGTCTATGGTCTTTATCCTTTTCGGAACCCTGCTTGTTCGCATGGCTTTCCTTCATCCAGTGTTCTGTCAATCCTGTATAGGATGACCCGAGTAAAGAGTCTGTAGACAACGGGCAGCAAGCAGATTGAGCGATAATTGCCTATATCGTAAAGGTCTCCCTTTTTGAACAACAGTGCGGTCTTACTGGTTTTCCATTGAATGGAAAGCTTGCATTCTGACAGCTAGCGAGTGTAGAGCCGAGCCACGGGTGTTTATGAGAACTGGCGGCGACATCATTAGGTGTTGTGGTCTAATCCTGTCTGGGCCGGGTGTTCTTCTATTCTTCACCGACGATATAGCACGTCGGATTTCGGAAGGGAGGACCGGTGAACGATATATTCATCCTCTTTCAATTTGTATGACGGTACGAGGACATGGCTAGCTAAGAAATCCGAGTAGTACCAGTGGGTGATTTTCTCGATTGCCCTTCTGGAAGCTACAAGTGTCCCGTCAGTACATCGGAGTGCAATCATCTTGGTCTTGTAAGTGGCGAAACCTCGCTTGGCTTTGCGAATGCTCTTCGGCTTCTGCAACCTCTGCCATAACTGCCGCTCGTCTCTCTTCGAAGTCTTCTTTAATGCTTCTCTGCAGCGTTTCGCAAGTTTGAATGTAGGGCATCGGTTGCCTGTAGCTCTTGCGATTCCGCGCTGACGTATCAGCTCGAGTGTCTGTCGAGACAAGCGTTTCTTTGACCTTAGGACTCTCGGCTTTCCTTGCGCTAAGGTGAAAATTTTCGACGAGCAGATCGCATTCTTCGTCGATGTTGTCGACAACGGTATCTTCC
Source organism: Parelaphostrongylus tenuis (assembly GCA_019055375.1). Taxonomy (NCBI): domain Eukaryota; kingdom Metazoa; phylum Nematoda; class Chromadorea; order Rhabditida; family Metastrongylidae; genus Parelaphostrongylus; species Parelaphostrongylus tenuis. The sequence goes on from JAHQIW010000320.1 coordinate 24,535, forward strand.
CAAGAGCCGACTAGTGATTTATATACAACCCAATTATGGTAGTTCTGGGACTTCGTTGTTTGAATATAGCGGCTTTCTCCGCTATCCGCGAAAAACGGAACGTTTGCGCGAAGGATGCGATAGTCTGATCTCGTGTAGAACTTAGGAACAACAGCGATATTGGTCAGGCAAAACCTTCGATTTATTGAGATGTGGTCTATTTTGTTATGGTACTCTTCATTGGGAGACTCCCCCGTTCGACGCTGAGAGCGAGGCTTTTGGAATTGTGAGTTAGCATGGATGGGTTGAGTCGCCATGATAAACTCAGATAACCTCTTACCCTGTTCATTCCATTCTAGTCCGTGGGTCCCAATGTGACTTTCTTCAGACATTCTTCTAGGTACAATTTTTGCCTTAGAATTCCGACAACGACCTTGAAGAATGTATAGCCTCCTCTGAAAAATTTTTCGAGGCCCATATGAAGCGCTTCGACTTCTTCTTCGTCATAGCTTGATGTTGGTGCGTAAGCAATGAAGATGGTTAAATCCGGCATAGAAACCACATCGTTTCAACCGTAATCGTCTGATACCGGTTGTTAGTTGTTCGAACGAATCGCTGTTTACGGTTAAGTTCGATTTGATGAGGACGCGAACGCAGCCGACACCGCTGCTATTGCTTGTTCCAAAAACCAGTTCTTTTCCGGTGTCATAAACTGCGTGAAAAGGATGGCACCTTCTCGTCTCAGCTACGCCAAGACGTCGTACACTATCTTTCTTGCTTGAATCAGTAGATCTTCTACAGCGGAATCAAGAGCAAGGGTTCTTGCATTATAGGTACAGATAGTCATTTTAGTCCGTATTGATCTTGACAGCCACGTTTGGCCCTGAGACTTAAGCACCCTCTCCACTCGTCCTACCTGACGCTGCCGTACCAGGGGCTCTATCGGTGTCAGGGGAATGAGGCCCATAATTGTCACTTTTTTTGGCATTTTGATACCCAATGTATGGCTTACCAGGCTCTAAACGTGGGGGCTGGGTACTCACGAGTAGCTTGCCAGTCTCTCTCGGTGGAGCGGGAGGAGCTTATTTGTTGGAGGCGACTCCTAGCCGCCTCCCATGTACTTCCCAGCCGCTTGATTACAGGCTTTTGGCCGACTTCACTCGCAAAAATAGAGTTTCGTCAAGTCGGCGCTGCAGAAGCAAAGAGCTCATCCCCTGAATCCACTTGCGTCTCTGGAAAGCACACGGTCGTTTTGGTTCCCGTTTATTCCCCTATCCATCACCGGAGGATGAGCCACGTGCCCTCGCGACTAGCCGGACGGGATCCCTTAGAGAGGCGGGATCTATATCTTATGTACATAAACAAAAACCTTGAGTTCTATAGAGTTTTGTCAATGGAAAACCTTGCAAAAGTAAGTTCATCAAAAAATGAGAAATCAATTTCTAAAGAATCTAATTTCCCAGATATCCTGTTGATTTCAATTAGACACTGAAATCATGAAATGATGCGAGTGCAAACTATATTTTTATAAGAGAACTAAAGAAAAATCATACTACATCACAGTAAATCGGAAATTTTTTTATAAAATTCGCTATTATTCGACACTTTTGCACGGAATCAAGTTGTCACCGTTCTTGCACATCAAATTCCCAAATGCTTTCATGTAGTAAGAAATAATCATTTAATCCAGGTAGTTTTGAAACGAAATAACTTCAACTGACTTTGGCAAAAAAAAATCATCAACACCTATAGGATCTTTCACGAAAAAGATAAGTCGACAAATAAGAGCCTGCCAACACACTTCTGATATCGGAAACCCACAATGTGGCATACCGATGTTGAATTATATGCTCCAAACCTACTCGCTTCCCTATCTTACAGGACTCTGCGAAGAAGCTATCTTGAAAAGTTTGAAAGACATGTGGCATCATGAGCACATCTGTGAAAAAGGAATACATACAATGATCAGTGGGTCTTCCTTATCAACATGGTCAAGATTATCGCTCTCGTTCTAGTGGAATATCCATCCCATTGATAAAGAAAGACCAAAAATCATCTAATGAACTACGGTAGCAGTTTCCTGAACATCCTGATTTGCTTCAAATGTGCTAAAAATACCAAATTTTCCGTTTCCCGCTCATCACTTGTCGAATTTTCAATATACATGCAGTCCTAAAGGCGCTCACTCTCGAAAGGAGTATTGTCAAAAAATCTCAAAGATTTGTCAGTTCTCATTAACACATTTTCCTAACTTCTCACACACTGCTCGTCCAAATATGAACTATCTAGTTGATGAAAGCTAGAGTGACCATTTCCTCATCTGTCTGAGGGTCTTGAAACCATACTCGCAAGCACTGTGTCGAAAGAGTTGCTACTATGGAAAAATAGCCTGCTACTCGAAACAAAAGCTATACAAAAGCAAGGAATGCCTGTACGGTAAGGGGACTGTTATTCCCATGCGGCTTTACAGCCAAAAGCTTATTTTCTACACCATCGCATTCACCGATGTAAAGGGAAGAGTTTGAAAAGGTGATGCTATTATATAAGAAATTGTTCAGCGGCATTGTTGGAAATTTGTCACAAAACTAGAATTCAATTACGAAGCGGCAAAAGTCATTGGTGATTACTGCACTATGCCAGTTCTGATGATGACAGCGTCGTTCATTAAGCACGTAGACGAGTTCAAATTCATTTTAGCAGCATTAGCGAAAAATTGGCCTTTGCAAGTACTTAATCTATGAGAAACATGTCCATCTCTAATGCCACTTCACAAAATGTGTTTCCTAATGCTAAAGCACAAACGTATGTGGCACAGTGGCTGAAGATGCTGTGCATCGCATGAAAGTCAATTCTTTCAATCTCGCCCTCATGGCTCACCAAGACATCCATCCTGTTAAGGTCGGTGAATTGATACGAGACTTGACAGGGAAAAAGTAGCACTGACTCGGTACAGCGGTAGGCCGTCGCGAGTCGTTGTTAGAGCCAGATATTGATTCAATCGATTCAAACGAAGCTGTAAATTGAAGATGAATGCATGTTGTATTCCTCAAGGTTTGATAAGCGCCCTAAACTCTATCATTTCGTCTTTAATGCTTTAGCTGTGTGCATCTGCATCAGGATTGGTCAGAAACCTAGTATCACAGTTGAAGAGAAGAATGCAAGCAGCCTTGTGAGTTATTCAAGTCAAGAATATTGTCAAAGAACATGTGGCTCTATGCTCGCCGTTTGATACCGTGATTTATAAAGCACCACGGCGATACGCAAGCAATTTGGAAGATCTTTCAGAGTCTTCCAGAGTCAACAGTCTTTCAGAGTCTTCCAGAGTCGACTTGCTCTAAACGGGGAATGGTATCAAGAGCGTGCCATCCCACCTAAGTGGCAAAGAATACAGTAAAGGATGATCAACGCCAGTGGTCATATGTTTGAGAAAGGTGCAAGGATGGATCTATGGTAAATCTATCGACAATGAACAAAAGCAGTATCTCTGTGACTGAAGGGCTGATAATTGTAAAACAAACAGCAAACACTAAGATGATGTCGATAATCAGTCTAAATTCTTTCTATTTTGACTGCCACTTGCAATGGTATGATGTTATAGTATACCCAATCTGTGGAGTGCAGTGCAAAAAACGTTTGCGCCGGCCGGGATTCGAACCCAGATCTCACTCATTCTGGGAGGGTATGCTAACCCATTAGATCGACTGTTTCTATAACCTCGTAATAAGCATTCAAAATCAAATCCAAAAAAAAAGAACTTCTCCCTGGAACTGGGGCGGGGGTCACTGACGAGGAGAACGAACCTCCGAAACACCGGTGTATGGCCCTGGCGTACCAAGCTCGTTTTAGGCTAAAAACATTCTTTCTTTTTGGATTTGATTTCGTATGCTAACGTTGCACTACCGACGCTCGTTTTGCACAGCACTCTTATTTATGCTAACAACGCGTTGTCTGCCAACAGCCAACCGTCGACGGTCTCGCGAGGCAGCCGCTATCGGCACCGAACCCACTTGTGTTGACAGACATTGGATATCGATAATCAGTCTAAATTCTTTCTATTTTGACTGCCACTTGCAATGGTATGATGTTATAGTATACCCAATCTGTGGAGTGAAGTGCAAAAACGTTTGCGTCAGCCGGGATTCGAACCCAGATCTCACTCTTTCCGGGAGCTTATGCTAACCGTTGCACTACCGTTGCGGAAAGAGTGAGATTTGGGTTCAAATCCCGGCTGACGCAAACGTTTTTGCACAGCACTCCACAGATTGGGTATACTAAGATGATGTCCAATGCTTAATAGATCCACACATTCAATTAGAGCACCTTTAGATGCGAATTGCTGTTTACCCATGATTATGCAATGAGTGGCTCTATTTCTTAGAATTTGACTAGTTTTCAATCAAAAGATCATACCCACCTAATAAAGCAGTTTGAAAAATTGTGTATTATATTCAAAAACATTAGGAGCTTCTCATCTAAGTATGGCCTCTATGGGGTTTTTGCTTGGGAGTACGCCGTGTGAAAAATATCACAAAAAATTCGTAGGCCGCTGGTTTTGATCACCCAGCAAAAGGGGGAATGTGCAGCACAAAAGTGCAATAGCGATTCGGTGACTACTTTTGATTTACAACGTGGGAATGCCTAGTGATATTTCTAAGAAAGATAATTAGTAGACGTTCTAACAATTGAAGTTCATTTCGCATAATGAAAGGACACCACCAAAGTTGATTATAGAAAGTGCATATCTATAGTTGTTCACGAACGTGAGCTAATGTGCAGTGACGATTCATAGGAGCCTAATCATACGGAACGAAAGCGGTTTAATCAAGAATTTTCCATTTGAATGAGAATCGTACAGGCTCTTAAGAAATCTAAAGAAAAGGCACATTGTTAATTTGACAAAGAAGAACTGTTTCTCTCAATGACGGGATACCTAATCCACGCTCCCATACTATCACTACATACCGTTGCCAATCCTTCTGGATTTCAAAAACGATCACCGCCTTTCTATTACATTTCTTCTAAAGGTCGAGAATTCTTGAAGCTTGTTTCTCTCTCTCTGATTTTGCAGATAAGAGTGAGAAATTCCTCACATGGGGCGAAACGTTTGAAATTTGATATATCGCAGCCCAACCTCTGGCAATGTAAAAAAGGCTCATACTGCTTGAGAGAGTAAATGACGGAACTAGAAATGTATGAAAAATAGATATTAATGACTCGAAAGCATCACCGATGAAAATAAATCAAGAATGTGGAGAGTTTTCCTTTTGCGTGGTCTTTTATAACGTTGTGCAGAGGTTCTTCTTTTAAACAGCCTTCCACATGCTCCGTTCCGATCTCAAAAAAAAGACTGAAAATCAGAGAATGTAAAGCTGCTAGTTTATGCGAAAAGTATTCACGTGTAATGCACCACTTCCAAAATAATAGTTCTATGTAGTGGTCAATACACAAATAGCGGTATATAATGACGATGTGTTTATGGAATGGTGAATTGTCTGCACATGTGAATACTTTTCATTTTAAAATAATAGTCTTATATTCTGTCACCTGACACATTGATTCGGCACAGTATGAGAAAGGGATAAAGCTGTTCCCGCGATCGAGGGTGCGTCGTGTTCGTCTTGATCAAGCATAGTATGAGGAGATCAAATGCATATCTAACCCTTATAAATACTCGCGGTAGCCCATCGATGCATCATGTCAATGGTGCTAATCTCTAAGACAAGTCTGGTACGTGTTCACCGATCCCGGAAGGATGGAAGACCTGGTGAGCCTTGAACGCCGGTTCGTCCCATCGACCACATGTGTGTCGCAAAGTGTCTTGACCAATGCCATCCGGCTCGACGCAGTATATATATATATATATATATATATATGTATGTATATATATGTATATATATATATATTTTGCTGTAAGAAATGCCGTGGCAGTATATGTGAAATGTGTACGCTGGTCTCCACTTGGACAACTCGATGGAAGATTCATAGAAAGCAGTGAATGTGTGGAAAAGTTGTTTTGTTCTTGATGCGATTTGGTCTAAGCTTGCTGATTTTTTCTGTTGAAACAATAGAGGTGTTTGGCTGATTGGATTATGGACAACTTAATATTTTCCGGCTCTGAAGAAGGCGAAGTCCCGCGAAACTTCAGCTGTTCAAATAAATTATTTCATAATAACACTGTGTTTTAGCTTACCAAGAAAACAGTTTGAATGGTGCAGTGCTCTTTGAAATTACTTTATTCCTCAATTCTATCACTCCCTTTCTTTCTTCCACTGACATGGCCAAGTCACAAATGCATTCCAAAAAAAAAGTGCATCGTCTGCCTTGTCCACAAGTTGAATTAACGGAACGATTTCGCGTTCAATTTTACATCCACACGCTCAACCAATTAAAAGATATTAACGAATATTCTAAAAAAGTTTTAATCGTCCCATTCGATCCTTATCTGCTATGCGACAAACACTGCAACTAATATTGTTTACCTGTTTCTCTCATTAATCCACTGTTCGCCAACTATCAATCCATGAAAAACCTTGATGGGATTTTTGCGGACAATTCGTGTAGCTGTCTCCCAGCGGATTTTTTAAGTGAATGAATCTTCAAAAATCACGTCCATGCAAAAGAGCTCTGTCATCTTATAGATTCTTACAACATGAGGAAGTAAATCTATTTGAACGCGAATTCTACAAAGTAAGTATCAAAACTCTTTATTGATAATTCGATTATAGGACAGAAAAAGGAAGAAGCTTACAGCTTTTCTCAAAGATCCGAAGAAAGTCGCTATGGAATACATAATCACCTACCAAGTGTTGCAAAAATACCACATCAGTGTTCTCAGCTTTCTACACAAGTCTTTTCTCAATCTACGAATGTAGAACGGCTAAGGCATACGATCGAACCAACGACGCCATCTCTATTGTAGGGCGCTACAAAATATGACGCGTTCTCGCATATTCATTATAATTTTAACGAGCATAATTACACTACTTTCCCTGTAAGCAAACAGCAACTGAAAGAAAATCAAAATTTAGATAAGTGTAGTAACATGAGATGAGAAAGAAATGGTATTACGACGGTCTGCTGTGGTCGATTCTAAATGACGTTTCTTCACAGGAAAGAAAACCTAATTCAATGGTTTCGTGTTAATCTCAGAAAATTGAGCTTTATGACAGAAGCTCCCGAAGCTTTTAAATGCGTGCTTCGCTACATCCCCTATCTGAATTCTGTTCAAATTGAAAAGCACAACTTCTTTAAGTGGCAAGCGCATCGGATAAAAAACGAACGATAAATAAATAGTTTCTGCCCCCGTATCCTATTTCTAGGCTAGGTTGACATTTGTATGTCTCATTGTGAGAAAAGTATTATTAATATTTTCGTCTCTTGTGTCAATTTCAATGCTCTTTATTATGCGCAATTTCTACTTTGTTCTATTTTCCTTTCTTGATCGTGTTTCCTATGTCCCCTTTGCTTTCAAGGTTTACTTTCTACGATCCAATTGTCAAATTTTTTTGCAAAAGTTTATTGCTTGCTGAAAGGACGTTCTTTCGTAAGGATTAAAAAGTGGATGTTCAAGAATCTTAAGTTATATGCAAAGCGGCATTAGCGAAATAGAGGATTCAATTCATGTGATAGTTTCTGAGTTCTGTACATCACTCAGTATTCTTAGATATGTAGAATTGACGTCATGACATTACTGTAAAAGCAGTAAACTATTAATTTTTTATAGAATATGTCAAGTAAATTTCGCAAACTATTAGTTCCTTATAGAATATGCGAAGTAGATTGCTCTTGATATTGGTCAACTTATTGAAGCTATTACCACATTCGTTCAGAGCTTTTAATTGACTAAGCAAGTGCAAATGTAATAGAATTGGCACGAAAATGACGCATAATTGGCTTTAGTTTACCGGACATGCCATATGCATTTTTCTTTGTAAGTTTATATATATATATATATATATATATATATATATATATATCGATTCCATTTACTTATCCACTGAGAACGAGAAATAGGAAGAGCTCGATGGCATAGATATTGTGTTTTGAGGTTTCCTTTGTGGTCACTGATCGGGAAGACCTGCGTTCTCCTTTGTTTTCAACTGAATTACTCTTCTGTTACACTTATTCGATCAAGCACTGGCTTCATAAAAGATAAACCTCTACAATACCAGCTATAAACACTATCCTGCAAACAGATACTTTCCTTCCCCTATCACGACCACCTGTCTGTTTGATGATTCCCACTCACGATTTATCAGATCGAGACGGCAGTTGATCGATCGCTAAGCGCGATGCACAAGGAACTTGCGGTTTTCGGCCCCAATTTAAAGTTTTCTGTTCCAATTCAGGAAAAAGAACTTTAGTTATTTCGTGTTACTCTGATATTTCATGATTTCCTCTACATGCTCATATACTTTGGTCTATGCCATGCTCTTTTGCGTCAAGAAAACTTTGAGGGTGAAACGAGATGTTCTTTAAGCTTTTGCAGCACCGTTTGAATACCTTTTCAGAAATCAAACATAGTGTCAGAAATTTCAGTATCAACGCTATTGCATGCTTGATAAAAATTCTATCCAAAAAACGCCAGCCAGGCAAAAATACGCGCCGACTTTGAAACTTAATTTTGTTCACACTGTACAGCGCACCGAGAAAACCTATTCAGAAATCATAGTGCTGAAATCGCCGAGATTCAGGTTTCGAAATACTATTAAGGGTGCTCAGGTGCATGACGAGCCTATGTGATCTCCTTCCGATGATTTCCACTTGAATCATCCAGTGAAACACATATAAAAAAACAGTGAGCATGATGAGAGTCGATTTTGTGCTAGATGCGATTGAAATTGTGGTCTGCTGATTTTTTCTAAAGGAGTAATGGAGATGTTTGACTGATTGGATTGCAGACAAGTTGACGTTTCCAGGGTCTAAAAAAGACGAACTGCCTAAACGTCAGCTGATGAATGAAGAATATTGTAATACCTCGTGTCTGGCGTTAGACGAAAATTAAGAAGAAGCATGCCAAGGTCAATAGATAGTTGGTCTTGGAACTGCTAAGCTCAAAAAATAGTCAGTCCAGAACTTTGATTAGTCGTTTGCCTGAAGAAGTGCGCGCCGTCTTGAAATGGGTTGACTGTTTTTCCAAATTCTGTGATTCCCAACATATCACGCTACCATGTAAAAAACTTACTTTACCGAGAGCTTTTTTCATAGCATCATCAGAAATCCATCTTACCTGTTTATACCAAGTCGTAAACATGTAAATTACTTTGTGATGCAGTTCTTATGTTGTCAAACACAAAATATGTGCTGCTGAAGTCATCATTTTTTAAGTATGCACCACCATAAGCGTTGGTTACGCGAGAGAGAGGCAAAGTGAAGATGTGTTGAGGTACTCCTAAAGACGCGCTATACAATCTCAAGGGCAACATCGGAAGTGCACTATGCACCTTTTCCATTATGGATTAAATTCATTCAGCTAGCATGGTGGCTTTCACGTGGGTGGCAATTAAATTCCTGGAATGACAAAATCTTTGTTCTCGTTTGCAGCCACCGAGCTTTACTTCATCAATTTTTAGTTTATTCAATATATCTTATTTTTGAAACGCCAAGATTACCTGTAAGTTAGATGTTTCTAAACACTTACTAAATAGAAAAAGACGACTGACTATTACAGACTACCTTATGGTTGATGTCAAGAGACATCAAGCCTGTGTGATTCTCACCATCTTCGCTTTTGCGGCAGCTCTGATAGGCTCTTCAAGGTTTTTTAGACCTTAACTTTACCTCTTTCGTTGTACGATATTGTTTCTTAGCCGCCTCGCCAGTTCTAGAACCAATGCGACAGAAGAGTTGCTATCTTGAAATCAGGCACACAGAGCTAAAGAATTGTGAGATATTACTTTCGTAAATCATAAACTGGCTTCGAGAAAGAAATCGTTTCAATAACATTGTTTTCATCAATTGTGAGCTAATTTTCTCCATGAGTGCTTGTCTAATCTGTTGGAAACGACTCAATTGGCGAAACATGAATGGTCAAACTGCAGTGCACAGTCTTTCACTCACTCCTCATAAAACCCTAAATCTGTCATTACGCTAATCAAAGTTATAATATGCTGAATAATTTCATAGGATCGTATCGCTTTCTCAAATTCTCCTTTAATGTTGATGATGTATTCGCTATGGATATTTCAATTTTGTTTTCTTAATTTGCTGTTTTTTCAAGACATCTAAAAAAAATTATTACATCTTGGAAGCATTTTTCAAGTCTTTCATGAGTTTTAATATGACGTCTCTAGTGCCAGACGTACATTGCGGCTTTTTCATGTCAAGCCTTATCAGTAGAACGTGTTTTTCGATTTAACCGAGCTCCTGCATAAAAGCGAATAGGCGCCGAACAATTTACACTACACACAAAGTTATAAAATCAGTTCATACTGCAGTGATTTGCTATCACTGCACGCCAGAAAATATGATGACTTGATATTGCAGTAATGACAGTCGATTTCTCATTGGTGGTAAAACAGTAACGCCTTCTTATTCGATTGCTTTTCAAAATTGCATTACTGAGATTGTTAGATTGTTCATTAACGATATTTCTGCATAAAATACAAAAATTTTCTAACTTTCCACAACGATCGTGAAGGTATTCTTGCAGACCAAATTTTCTAATCTTTTTGCAGACGATAAGAGTCATTGTGACCCTGGAATTTTCAGAGCTCTTTTTTCGCCTAACAAAGCTTTTTGTCTAGAACCTAAACAATTACACGAAATGTAATACTAACTATTTATAGAATTTCTGCTGCTTTTTGCAGTGTTCTAATGTTCCCGATACACCTAGGATAATTGAGTGATGAGTAAAAACTCAACCTCAGGCGGGAGTTGAACACGCGTTTCAGCCTTGTTTTGAGCGCGGGCTACCACTACACCAGCGGGGCACCGTTTCACCACCGCTCGGGCTTCGATGTTTCTCATATAGCTATCAACCACCAACCTATAACAAGTTTGATCGGTTAGGTAATATCGCCTCCGGTATGGGTGAAAAGCGGATTCAACTCCCGCCCAAAGGCAAATTTTTCCCACCACTCAATTACCTTAGGTTTATTGGTAGAATTATTTGCAAATCTAAATCTCAAGGATTCCAACACTTTGCTTGGTTTTTGGAAAGGTCGCTGTAGTGCACTGTAGCAGAAAAAAATTGTGTTTCACATTTGGTTAACATTACTCTCTCAACTAAAGTTTGTGGATTGCTTTTGGTTGGATTACACTAAGCTCCTTCGATAGTCCAAATTCTAGCGAATTCAAAGCTTAGAGTGGGGTTTGAAAATGTTTTCATAGCGCACCGTGATAGCGAAAAAAATATTACGTTTCACATTCGAAGTTTTCAATGCATAAAAAGTTTACAAACTTTTGGAGAAAATCACCTATCAGAATAGCATAAAGAACCAAAAATGTTTATTGAAATAAGGAAAAAAAACTTTCTTGAAGAACGAAAATTGTGCGCCACTAACGATGTCGATTATGCAGCATTCCGTAAAGAGTTAGTCAATGAAAATTAGGTAATACGGGGCTTACAACAACGCATTGAGTTCAATTGCAGTGTGCACGTGAGAGTCATCGTGGTGTGGCATTTTCAAAATCCTGCTTGCCAAATAATATTCCTTTGAACATTAAACACTGTTTTGTTAATGCTTTCGAAAACAAGTTGAATAGCGATCTACAACCAGCGAACAGACAAAAAGGCCAGACGATTTCTCTGATATTTCACAATTCCCTATTTTCGTTTGATCACAATGTTCGATTTCCTCTCCACTAATCCGGATTTTTACACACAAGTAAAAGGCTAAAACCTTTATCCGTTTTTATTTCTAGGGCTTCGGAGAAAATGGTTTTGATTGCAATACTTTTATTGGCGTCGTCCGATGAAAGCTACTCCATGGCTCGCATAAAGTGCTATGGTATAGTGAAATAAAATAGGCCATATTTGCTTGCAAATAGCCTTAAACCGCATTACAACACTAATGAATAGGAATGTACGGATAACTGTAGCCCAGTATGTATATCTAGGAACTCTTGATTAACACTACTTTTTCTTCTGAACAAGATTATCAGTTAGGTCTTATACACCCCGACGCAGCGTGCTGATACTAATCTCAACATTTTTTTCTATTCCAATTTTCTTCTTTATCATCCTCAAAGGTTTTCGTATTTCAAGCTGGTTTGGCCTTTGATTGAAGACTTTCGGCTTTCCATTATAGATGCTCCAGAATGCTGTGCAAATTGGTTCTTTATAGATAATTGGAATACCGCTGATGGGAAGTGTTTCCATATCTTAATCATAGGTACCCACTAAGTTCTGCGAAACTCAGTTGATGATGTCATTTCAGGCAATTTTAGTGCCAAATTTTTCCCCTTTAAAGTATGGTGGGCTTGGTGGTTCTAGTGTGGGGTCGAACCAGCCCCTCCCTCTTATTAAAAACATCACTATCTACTTTCCTGCAATGTTGGATGATATTTCTTAGAATTTAAATAAAAGGAAGCAGGAGTGGCTGCCGTAGTGATGCCCTCCTTTACGAACACAATGCTCCTCTACCGGTGCACGTCAAACCGGTCATCTAACTGGCGTTTCGCACTTTGGTTGAGACTTATTTGGTAACAATATACTCTTTACGATCCAAGTGGAAATGCTATCCCAGGAATATAATGAGTCAGTCCTCTTAGTAAATCAACTCAATCAGTAATCAATTGAATTCATAAGGACACCAATCTTCAAACAACTGGCCCACGCACTAAATTTCGAAGGCATTCACAGATGGTGAGTTAACCTTTCCAAATGTATCATTTGAAATTCCGTTGACCATCGAGTATCTTGAGCAACACCATGATCATGTCGCACAGAAGGTAACATGCCCTTGTGCATGGACAGAGATAAATCATATTTTTGGCATGATGCCTTACATGCTATCTATCAACACTGTGGTAGCCTAAATTTGCCATAAATGAGATACTAGCAACTGGTGGTGATCAGATTGGCAATGCTCGTTTTTCCGACAAAGTTTCTACTTGATCGATGGATCACGTTACGAAACAATTCTCTACTAAAAAAGAAATGCTGACGAAGTGCATTCTTCTTTCTTATTCGAAAACAAAGCGCTTTGTCTTGCTGATCACGAGAGTCACCTCTTCTATCAACAATAGTCTATTACATCTTGATCATTGTCTCGTTTAAAACCTCAATTACAAGAGCACCTCGGAATGGGCACTTGCGGAACTTCGATTTTTACTTCCATGTCACCAGATCTATCGGCCAACTCAGATAGCTCAATAGACAAAAAGAGCATCATAGTTCAGGTAGAACAATCTTTTGGTGTCTTTAGCGTAAGTTGACAATACACAGGTAATTGAGCTCATTGTGGCATAAGCATACTTCAGTCGACTAACGGATGGAAATAGGGTTTTCCTAAGGTTTAATCCTTCCACCCGAAATGAACACTTAACTCAAGAAACACTATAGTAACGACAAGGCGATAAATCTCTGCGGCGGCCATCGATATTTATGTTGAAGCCAAAGCCTCCTCAGAGCCTGAAAACTCAAATTGGTGCTCACTTCATTTGGTCAGATACTTTTTTGACCTCAACAGAAAAACATGATGCAAAAATGCGAAACGCTGCAATGCTGTAATGTCAGTAAGCATTTCATCAAATTATTTCAAATGTTAGCAACCTCATATCAGTTTATGCAGGTAGCAAGGTACTGAAAATATTTCAGCGTTTGAATTTAAAAATCTTCGTATTGGTGCTCAAGAATTCGTTCAAAATATTACAGAAGTACGCTTGAAATCACAGAGTGCGAGAGAAGTTCTTACAAATTCTTCAGATTCTTTAACGTAAAAAAATACTGCATAACGAAATAAATTCATTCAATTAAAGAAGTAATTACTTTATTAAGCTTACAACTATAACATCAAACAAAGAAGTTCATAACAAATTCTGATAAATGCCTCTTTTGGTCTCTATAGTTTTATGACTTCGTCTGCGAAAATAATTATGCTCGCGCACTTTTCCACCGTAATCTCTTCTCAGGCACGTGTCAGAACCGTTTTGAGCGCGTCTACACTAGTACAAAGAATAACTGGAACCTTACGGAGTATACCACTGAGCTGAAATCCGGCGTGTTTGACGACATAATTCCCTCGCCCCAGAAGCCTGGAAGCAGCTCTTGATAGGAGGCAATCGATAAGCGAGCCAATGCGCAGGAGTCAAGTTCTGCTGAAGCACAAATCCGTTGGCGCCGAAGTCTCAAGTAGTCCAAGGCTGCAGTACTTCCCGTAGAACTTGCTGCTGATAGTTGGCATTGGTAATTTTGACGTTTCTATGAATGAAGATCAACGGCGTCCTTCCGGTGGCATAAATGCCGGGCTAGACCATCGCATAGGGCGGATAATGGATGCGGCCGAAGGTTTTTGCTGCTGCGAACATGTGTTGACCTTTCTTGAAAAGTTGAAATCGAATCTGGGGACTGTAAAGAGTTTCGACTGTGAATATCTTCTCATCCGTAAAAATCACCTTTGACAAACTAATAAGAGCTATCAAACAAATCATTCTACGAGCGTTTGGAAACAGTTCTTCTTTTATTTTGTATTGTCCACAGAGTGAACACGAGAGATCTCGTAAATTTGCAAAATCTGCTTATTTTCGGCAATGTTCGAGACGCACCACTCGCTGATCCCGCGCCTTCCGAACCATTTTATGCATTAAACGATGTGGATTCCGCTGAATTTGGTAGCGCATCTTTTCAATGTTTTCGGAGCAGACGATGTGGTTGGACGACTTTTTCGAAGACTGTCCTCAATTTCTCCAAGCCTCTTTAAAAAGTCTCACGGCTCTGTAGATGGTTGCTGGTTTGAAAGTAGTTATTTTAACAATATCGGGGTTTTTGTTTCCGTCTTGTGGGACTCAACTGCTGCGATGCGTTAATTTTTACTATTCATAATTCAAGCACAACCGAATATGGACAGATAAAACACATTCTTAACCAAAATTGAACAAAAAATTTGATAAAATTTTCAAAATTAGTGGGAAATATAATATCAGTGTCAAAATTAACAAAACACAAGCTAATCAAGACTTTTCTCTCAGCCTGTATTGAAAACACTAATGTGCTGCTATTAGCTCCGCGGAAAGGGTAACCGCCGTTCAAGCTACCTTGGATTACCAGTTTTGCTCATATGTTAACACATTTGTGGCTATGTTTCATATCTCACCATGTCAGTAGAATGCGAATTATTTAGAAAATTGAGTTAGGAATTACTAAAGTCCTTTTTATAGCAGAGAATATGTAATTTTTATGTGACTACTCTTTTCAATCGCTTTGTTTTCATTCTTTTATGAATCATACTTCTGCTATCGACTGCTTTTTTACAGACCCGCTCAAAATGATTTACTCTGATAAGGATATGGCATATTTTGAGTCATAGGTCTAGTGCTATATAGGCGCCTATTTCGTCCTATTGGGACTCATCAGTAGCACCCTCTCTCGGTTCCGTCGATCATATATGAATCTCAATATCTTTTTATAAGCCACAAGACTCGCATACATTGAAGCATATCTGAAGTTTTACAAGTTATTATTAGAGAATTTTTGATGGCACATTTTAACGAAAAAAGTAACAGCCTGTATTCTATTCATTCCCCTCTATTTTTTATTTTTTTTTCTGCTAATATTTTACCGTAACTATTTGCTTCACTTCAAACTACGATATAACAAGTCACATATTTCACGAAACTTTGAAGTCTTTCCACGAGTAGATATGTCGTTTCGCTCCGTCGAATTCTTCTCATACCTTCGTCTAGCTACTTTTGAAGACTATTTTCTACCTTTTTAGATGAGACATGAGTGATTCGATGGTAAACACTTCACCAGTAATACCGATTACACCTGAAACTTGCTATTTCGAGTCACCTATGATCACTGTCCGTTTCTGGCTCGTCACAGTGCTCGGATCAACCGTTTCCTTCATCAGCATTGGCAACAATATCTTGCTCTTTTACGTTTTTATTTCAAGGTAGGTTCTTTCATCTAATTTATAGATCAGTTTAAGACACATACAACGATCTTCTTGGCAAAGTATAAGTGAAAACTCAGGTAAAAGTATGCTGAGCTTTTATCACCCTAAAGCCAACTTTGTTATGAAAACACAAGCGCCTTGCACCGGAAATTGCATACGGGAAAGTCAATATTACATGAAGAGATGACTGGATTGTTTAATTCTGGCAATGGAGACTTTGATGCTTGGCCTATCCAAAGCAGCCATTTGTTGGAATCAGCACCACCAATCGCTTTCACTTAGCTCTTGCACGAAAGAAACCTGGTTGAACAGTAAATTTCTCGTGAAACGCAGACGACGCCAAAAGTCCACTAGCTAGATCATAGCTTTTGGGTTCGCTAGCTGGTCATTGGTTCGATAAACAAATTTTAGGACGGTTAGAATTGCTTACTCATAACGCGACTTTTTCTCGTCATCTGTTGTACTATTCGTCCGTTTCATTTGTCATCAGGTTTTTTAACCTCCTAGTTCATTTTCTGTTTCATTCTTTTGGCACCCAACCCGTTGAGAGTTTTGTATGGAGGCCTGATTTGGTACACTGATCTCTGTATTGATATGTCCTCGTTTGAATACTGTGCATCAATGCATATAATCTCCATGACCTCACCTGTCAATGATATTTCTTATAGGATTCATAAAACAGTAGGATGTCTCTGTGACTAATCTTTCTTTTCTGAGAATTAACAGAATTGTTCGCTTTTAGTGACGGAGACTTTTCAGGAAAGCATAACTTTCTAAAACAAGACGATGTGACTTGAATGTTATTCCTTGGTGTTCTTTCCCAAAATCCGTATATATTCTGCGTCGCTCGTAAACTCGCCTAATTTTAGTTTGTTGTATGCAATTTTGGAACGTTTTTAACATGTTGAACATGTTTACAACGATCTGAGCGTCTCGTATGTGCGGCAGCGCGCGGAAGTCTTTATTATCACGCCTTGCAATGGAAATTTGGGAATTTACTTGGTAGCCTGAGGTACTGAGGGGATATCATCGTGATTAAATAATGAAATATAGCAAAATAGACTTTCATATAAATTTTATTTTTGAGAAAATGCCCATGTATAGAAGAATCATTTATGTTTCAACGGGAAAAAGCACATTGTTGTGAAAAGGAACATATCTCCAGCTGTTATGAAATTTCGTTTCTTTTTTTCATCCATGTTTTTGTAGTTATTCGATAGCTTGCGAAGTGCATATTTTTTCACCAAATTGGCTTCGTGAAATGGCTTTTATTCTACTCTCTGCTAACAAAAAAGCTGATGTTTTGCACGCAGAGTTCGTTGATCTTCGACTTCATATGTTACTTCATGATGGAGGTTTTACGACAAAGCATCGCCATTGTTTTTGCTACAAATAGCTTCATCGATGTTTCTTCTATCATACTTTACCATTTACTGGCAGCAAAATACCCTTTAGTGACGAGAAACATCACATCAAATCATTAGAAAACTGCCATAACGTCATTGTACTCGCCGCTCTCGCCGCGCATTGGCGCCGCGTGTGGCACAGAATTTCAACATTTTCTTCTAAATTCAACGCTTCGAAGCATAACCATTTGCGAATGATGAGAATCATGTTGACCCTCAGAATTTTTGAGGTTTTTTATTTTCCGAACAAAGCTTTTTATCTGGAATTTAAGCAATTATGTACAAGCTTAAATCTCAGGGATTCCGACACTTTGTTTGGTTTACAAAAAGTCTTTGTAACATGCTGTAGCTGCAAAAAAAAATTTGCTTTGCACTCGAATTGTCTTAATTGCTCAGCTAAACTCTGTGGATTGCTTTTTGTTGGACGGCACTAAGCTCAGTCAATAGCTCAAATCTCGGCAATCTCGAGGCTTTAACTCGTTATCGAAAAGGTTTTAATAGTGCAGTGAGAGCAAAAATAAAATTACGTTTCACATTTGGAGTTTTCATTGCTCATAGTTGTCATATATGAACATGAAATATAGAAACGTCTAGAGAAGCTCATGTTCTATCACTAATACAAAAAACCTAAAGCATTTTCTAAAGAAAGAAAAACTTCTTTTTTGGAAAACGAAAATTGCGCACCATTGGCTATACCGATTATGCCGCCGTATGCAAAAGGATAGAAAAGATGCGATTCTATCGGGCTGAAGCAGTTCTTTGTTACATTTTTGACAAACACAACACGGAGATTAAATCTATCTTTAAAATGACAACTCTCTTAATATTTGTATAAGCTGAGGGGCATCTTGGTGTGGATGTTGTGATATGCGTCATAGGGCGCAGGGGACAGATTCCCATCCTTCAACACTCTCCGGTATTCAATAACGAACGCCCTCTAGGACACCACAGACAGGCTATTCTTGAGATTGCGACGAGACGCGCTTATTCAGTATTCTATGCCTCTCAAGAAGAAGACGAAAGAACGAGCTAAAGCTAGGAGTACTGGTATTTCGCGCAGTGAAAAAAAAGAGGGTGTGAGGATGGATCGAGTGAAAGTGATAAAAAAAAGTTGTACAAGTCGCGATGGTTATTGGTTCGCAAATGTTTGAATAAGTGGCAACATTTTGCTGCCGCTGTCTATTATGTACTGAAATATGCGCAATTTATTTATTTTCAGGAAGCATCATCGAAAGAACCAAGACCTCTACTTGATGTTGCTCGCCTTTTTCGATATTTTCGTCAGCACTGCCTACATTTTCCTGATGTCTGTCAACGTATTGGTGGACTATCTTATTTCTCCTCTGTTGGTGCAGATATGGTGAGTAGGAATTCAAAATTTGTTTACAAGCTTATTTTCCTGAGAATGCGTCTTCTTTCGGAAGAAATAAAGGTATGCATTGATGTCATACCACGCTGGTCAAAATTAATGTCCGATTATGCGATAATAATGTTTTGAGCATTCTCTAGTAAGCTCAGCTTGAATGTAACGATTCTTTTTGCCATCCGGCAACAATGTAACCGGCGAAGTGGGGCAGTAACCTCAAGTGTCAGCTATCGGAAGGTTGTTAACACTACTATGGAAAGTTCCGTGTTCCCTTTAATCAGAAAAACCAAAAACAGTTGTGTTTCACACCGCACATTTCTTACCTCTTTCCTTAACTTATAAGTGACCATTCGATAGCTTAAGTTTCGGTGATTCCAATGCTGTGCTTGCTTTCTCAAAATATCCTTTGATTGTAGTATCGCAGGGAAGCAGAACTGATATGCGGGCGTTGTTTTTCGGCTAAAGTGTGGACGGAGCGTAGGCGGGAGGTTGAAAGGATGCTGGCAGTCGATTCCATACAACGGTGGATCGGTCGCGTTGGCGCGTTACACATGTGGAGTGCATTTTTTGTTATCTACTCCGAGATATTTTCAACCGCTTTGCGAAACACTTCAATTTAAGCGTATGACTGTGACACGACAAGATTTCCGCACGAATATATGCCTTATGTGTTCTTAACGAGGTAATAGTGAAAGCGCGCGGCCCATGTAAAGCATAATATGATTTTGAATTCTACAGCGTCACAAAAAAGTGTGTTTATAAAACACCCTGATGCACAGTAGCCAGAGATTTAAGCTTTCGAATCATACTAACTTTTTATGAAAAATTCTTGCCCAGCAAAAGGAGCCGTTTCTTCATTAGTCTCCGGATGACAAAAGAAAACTAATATAACTAACTTTCTCAGTAATATCATAAATATGTCTTTCTGTGTTTCATTTTCCACTTTTGAACATATTGATAATCTGCTACTTTACGGAATGTGGGCAAAAAAAAAAACACTATGGAGAGCCATGGTGACCGCTTGTTGTTTGATACCTGCAACATAATCTTCGTAATCTTGTTGGACCACATACTTCATACTGAGAATCAACTATGAAATTGGATTTCACCACGTTCTCCAAATTGATGTGTGTTAGAAAACCGACGTATTTTGAGAAAATCGTGAAACTGTAAATTTTCTTAAAGCGAAGATGGAATCACGAAGTGTTGGTCCAAATTCTTCTGTTATTCTGATCGTCGTCTCTTCAAGAACCCACCACTTCACTTGGCCTTTCTTCACCTTGATCGTTCTTAGTAGAGCTATTCACTAAAAATGACTTTCTTGAATTTTTGCTCGGGCATTTAACGCTAAAATGTAATGAATAAGAAGTAAGAAAAGCT
Organism: Parelaphostrongylus tenuis; assembly: GCA_019055375.1. Lineage (NCBI taxonomy): Eukaryota > Metazoa > Nematoda > Chromadorea > Rhabditida > Metastrongylidae > Parelaphostrongylus > Parelaphostrongylus tenuis. Next base: position 44,727 of record JAHQIW010000320.1, read on the forward strand.
TAAATTAGAGGGTCGATTTTTTTTATTATCCCAAAGCTATCAATGCAAACTGACTGGTGCCTCAAAGTGTTGAAATGGGGTATCAATCATTGCGCCATTTTCGAATAATGTATTTTATAGTTATGCATTCCCGTTGGAAATAAAAGATTATAAACGGGATCTCAATCTCGATAGAATTATCTTTTGAAGGCATGGTTTTGCTCTAAACCTATCCCGAGGAGCTACAGTTTCGTAGCAATTAAAAACGGCTACTTACCGGGTCAGTTTTTAAGGATTCTAGATTTTTTGGGGAGGTTTTTTTTATTTATTCTTAAATTTGCTAGTCAATGTTCAATAAGCTAAAATCTTCTTTTGCTACATCGTTACGTCTTTATGTTTATGTTTACAAAAGTTCACGTACTAGTTCGGTTCTCTCTTGTTGAAGGTATTCGTACATGGTGCCAATGATTACGATTTCTCATGTAGCCATCACATCGTCTTCGTTCCTCGTCGTCTGTACATCGTTCGAGCGTTACTGCCTTACTGTCAACTCTTCATTCCTGCCATTCGCTCAAAAGTACGCAGCATATCATTTGCAATAGTTGAGCTTTTCTTTCCACTTTTTTAATCCATTTTCTTCGTGTCAAGCAGTTTAAAAGCTGAAGTATTGCGTGCACATTCGTTTCATTTTCGTAGGTAACACACCTGAGAAAGGACTTTTCAAATAGGCATAAGGCTCATGTTCCCATAAAGCTTATGAAAGTGAGAGAATGAAGAAGACTTTTATGGCTTTTTCTCGTTTTGTCCGCTTACACTCTGAAGGCTGTTTCAAATGGAATACTTTACAAGCCTGCGTAAATGTGTCTTTGGTTAGAAGTTGAACATGAAAAAAATAGAAAATTTGCAGCTAAAATGTTTTAAGTCGGTTTATAATTGATCGTTAACATTCTATGTAAGCTATTGTATCAATTCTGGAACAAAGGCATTGTCGAAAGAAAGAAATTTTGAAACCTCTAACCTAATTTGTTCATATTCGTGCCTAGCAAAAAATATAAGAGTTAAATGTGACATTTATTATACATGTCTGTCTAGATGAAAACGTTTATTTCATTAATTTCAGAAATCGGAAAGTCATCGCCAGTTTTGCAATTCTCCTAGGCGTAATTAGCAAAGGTACCATGTGTCTTGAATTTGAGGTTAGACTGCAAATGTCGTAAAAGTTGTGTGCTACGAAAACAAAGAAAGTAATTGGGATTTAGTTCATCGACCTTTCGGAATGCGAAGGTCTGATCACACAAACCAAGATACGTTATCCGGACTTCGTCTTCAACACTCCCTACAACGTTGTCTGGCGCTTTTGGTGAGATTACATTTCTCGCAACAAATAGCAACCATAAGGATAGGATTTCATTTCGCTCAAATGTACTAACATGCGGGCATTCTAACATTTCCAATGTATGCAACTTTGTGAGAAGGAGAAGACTTGAAATTCATCATGTAATTCTCAAACGCAATCACGATAACTTCTACAAAGTTAATAAAAGTTTCTCATACGTATTTCTTAAGACTGCGAAAAAAAATACGAAATATGCTGTGAAGAAGGGTGAGCGCAAAGCAAGTTTTTTTGCTGCGACGCAGTCTGACCTCGTGCGCTCTTCCTTCAGGATGCGTAGCAAGTGATTTTCTTCAATTGAATAGATTTTTTTTTACGTAGTTCGCAAAATCTTTAGCTTCTCTATTGCTCACTAAATCCCCCTGACTTTCTGAGCACGCATACATGCTTTTTTTTACATAAATAGCTCTTGTGTGCGTGAAGAAAAAAGCAGCGTTCATAATTCAAGTTATAACCAAAACTTTAAACTCTAAAAGTAGACCGGAAAATCCAAAAATTAAAAGTTGCCTCAAAGTAATCATGATCGAAATAAGAAAAAAGCACTGTTTTAAAATACCAGAGTTTGTAATTAATGTGCGATTTCTGCATGCATTAGTAGCCGGTTTTTTGCAAGAATCTCTCTATAACGCTTTAACGAAAGGAAAACAAATGTGTTTCACATATGCCTTTTTTCTCACAAGACAGAGCTTTTTCTTCAAACTATTTTCAATCATTCGATAGCGTAAGATATAAAGATTTCAACGTTGTGCTTGTTTTCTGGAAAGGCCGCTTCTGCATAGTGTAGCTGGTAAAATAAGATTGATTCACGTACGCAAGCAAGGTACTTTGCTTAACACGAGTTGCGGGCTGGTGCAGCAGAGGGTCGATGCGATCATCGATCGACGGCGCTAAAGGAAGTGCGATTTTTCTTATTTGGAAGAATCATTTCTTTGCGGAAACAGTGCGACACCTAAAGAATCACATTTTGAAAAGTAGCATGTTTTTCCAAAGAAGTTTTCCCTGAAGTGTTTTGTTGTAAGCGACAGTTTATGGAAAAAACAAGACTCCAGTTAACTTAGAGTGAGCTGCTCTCTCAATAATTTACCACTTGCGCGTTTACAACAAGCTTCGTCACAAAAAGAACAGGACAAATTCTGTGGAAGCACCTGCATGAGCCGATTACAAGCATCACTAAAAAACATTTTGCACACCAGACTTGACCATTGGATATTATATGGTTTTTCTAGATGAAACATCGTTATCAAGTGTTGAAGTAGCTTTTCAAAACATGCGCAGTTATACACTTCTCTATTATATTTCAGGTATCGTAATTTCGTCACGGTATTCGCGCCGTTCTTTATTCTTGCATATTTTAACATTCGAATAGTTAGAGCACTCACAAAACACACAAAAATGACCGTGTGTCAATTAACTGGAAACGAATCACTTGTGTTGGCTGAACGTAAGGTAAACTGATTTGTCTATTTAAACAACGTCATTGAACTTTGATGATAAAACTTTTTTCCCTACGTCCTTCAGGATGCGGTAATAAATCCTGATATCTACAAAAACAAATTTTTGCGGCAAAATATATAAAACACCACGTCAAATGAAACCCGCACTTTTTGTGTTTTCCGAAAAATTTTCTCCTGCTTCTCGTGATTTTCTGCGATTACGGATTTTTTACTATTGACATGGCCATGTCTCGCGCTTAGATTTTCATTTATACTTATTTCGTTTCTGAATTTTCATTCCACTCTTCAAGTTATGTGCTTCTCAATTTGCTTCTCTCTCACTTAGTATGTAAACTGAATCAATCAATGAGTTTCTGCTTAATGTAGGTTTTTGTTTTCTCAACTTTTGACTCTTCCAATCTTTCAACGTTTCACTGTGAGTAGGATTTTTTGTGTCAGATTGTAATTTAATGAGCTGTTCGTATATCAGTAAGATCACTTAAGCTGAAGATGAAATCAGTGTTCCCATTTGGAAGTTCAGCACACAGCGATGCTTTTTACGGCAGACTCTAGTGAGATACCGTGGCAACTGCCTACGCAGAAACAGAAAAGAGGAATTATAACAAACATGTGATGACTTTCATTTGTCTTGAGCGAACCCAGTCTGCGCAGAAGCCTCGATACGCGACGAAGAAGCTCACTAGTGCTCGCTTGTGCAATTCGACGTATAACGATGTTCAGTGTAGACATAAGAATTTTGAGAGATGTGGAAACTCACAACCTCATATATCTCTCAAAGCCGCGATCACCTATGGAGGATGCTCACGCATAACTTACTACACTAACGAATGCTTGGTATGTCTTTCCTCAACCATGCTTTTACTCGATCTATTTTATCTAGCAACCACCCCTTAAAAGGATTGGTCTGGAAAAAAAGCAAATCGGCACTGATTTCTATCAACTCTGAAGCTGCCGGATGCCGAAATACAAGGAATTGACATTAATCTACTACCTATTTCTATTCATGCATCATATACCAGTAAAAATCCAGTAAGACCGTAGTTGTAACACGTGGGTTCCAGAAAAGCTAATCGCGGGTCGATACGCAACTAAGATTCCGAATTCACTCATATCTCAGCATCCTCGCATCGCGTCATAGACTCCCATAGAAAAATAATAGAGATTAGAATGTAAGTTATTATTAAGTCCTCTCATAATTTTTGGCACTAGAACAACAAAAAGCAGCTTTATCAATAGAAGTAATCAAAATTGCTCAACAACACTATTCAAAGTAAACGCTACCAGCTCGAACCCATTCCTACCATCTTTCAGGAACTGAATAAATTCATAGAACTCGTTTTGTATTTGAAAAGAATTGTCAATCCTCGACGAAAATCATTGATGCCTCGGAACTTTATCTTGATCAGGGGAAGTGCTCCAGCTACCGGAGAGGTCATAGTCAGACGATGACAAATATGGACTTTACTGCAAACGATTCAGCAATTCCACTTCTTTACACTTCGGAGCGCAGCTGGTCATTCAAGTTGGTGTTGCCGGTGCGAAACTCATCAAAAAACTGAAACTCTGTTCACGTGAACACAATTGCTTGAGCCTTCATCACCTTGGACGTTGTTGTTAAGCAAATCTGATTGCTTATATAGTTTCAAAATTTCTTACGTTTTTACTGCCTTTCGCAGTGCAATGGTTGGTGGCTGATAGCTGTGATAGAAAGATATTGAAGATTGAGTGATGAGTCAGCGATGGCCTCGGTGATGTACTGGCAGCATGTGTCCTGGGTACGATGAAACGAGGGTTTCAACTCCCGTCTCAAGTCGAATTTTTGTTTACCACTCCATTCTTCTAAGGATATTTGATTATTTCTACTTATTAGAACCGGTATTCATAGTTAGTGCCGGAATTTATGAGAGGACCTAATATTTGATGCTCAGTAGCATAGAAATAAAGTTTCCACTTTTTCTATTTTGTGATACATGCAAAATTATGTCTGTATATCTTATTCTACATCTAGGGGGAGAAGAGCCTGGTAACAACAGCTCTCGACAGAACATCCATAGTGGTGTCGTGTGGTAGTAGCATGAGAGTTTCCATGCTTCTGACTTTGCTGCAACCTTATCGTAGATGCTTTGGGCGAGAGGAACCACTCTAGAGGCTTAATAATAAATGAACGTCATCGGTATGTGGCCGCCATATACATACGTTCAATGCATACATACCAAATATACATAGACGTCTTATTAACCGTGAGTTATGATTAATGAGAAAATCGGCCAGCGTGTGTTTATAGGTGGAAAAGAGTGACGATTGAACATTCCTGCATACTACATAGTGAGGATTAGTTCTTCCGCGTTCTTCTTGAAAGGACGCAGGAAAAAAATTGTTTATTTATGTGAAGCAACACGCTTTAAGGCCACTGCTCGTGCTGCTACTCGGACTCTAGTATTGGTGGTGTGTTGCTACTTAATTAGCAACGTTCTAACTGTTGCCCTCGTCATCTGGGAATATCTGGACAGAAACTCCCTGCTGACTAAATACGAAAGGTTGGTATTTTTGTATTTAATCTAATTATTTAGAACTGCCAACAGCAAAACTGAAGAATATATACGCAAAGATTTGAGAAATTTAGCGAAAAAATGGAACTATGATAATTTCATTCCACAAATCAGAAGGCGCTCTCTTGAAGAAAAGTAAGCTATGCAAATTCGTCAAAAATAACCACTATGTAGGTTAGAGAAACATCATTATTTTCGAGCTTTGAGTTGAGGAAGTTCGACGTAGAAAACAAAGAATAGGACACGCTCGTGGATGCAATAGCAAAAGAAGAGAAATTGAATTTTCTTATGAACATTCGCAGAAATCCTGTACTCGTCATGCGGCTTTTATGAGGTGAAAAAGCGACGAAAATGCCGAGTTTGAATACAAGTAGCTTTTTCACGCATTTTGGAAAGAACAAAACAGCGCGCTCCGATACCACATGAAAATTTTTCTCGTAAAAATTATTGTTGGGATGGAAAATGAATTGCAGTTTCAAGTGTTAAGGGTGCAAAATCCTTCCGTCAAAAGCAAGAGAACTGTGATCCAAGAGTCGCTAAATTTATAGGATTTGTTTGAAGCACATGGAAAACAGGGTTTTCATGACATTATCCCGATGAATGCGGTTGACAAGTCGATCAAAGCTTCTTCCAATAAATAGGCTTCATTTGTGATTTTTTTGAAAAGTAGTCAGGTATTATGATTGACGGCTTCTTAGGCCAGTTTCATAGCCACGATTTCAATTTTCAAATACCTTCACCGCGTAGTTAGCGAAGTGCCTATTGTGTGAGCTAAGTAGCTTACATCATGCTTTTACAAACGAAATAAAAGTAAAGAAGCGGATTAAAACCAAAAACTAAGAAAATTTTAGAGAAATGGAAGAAGAACTTCAGGAAACTGTTATGTTAGCCAATTGACGAAGATACCTAACTGCTCAAATAGTTCTAAAAGGACATTTTAAGCTTCTACACAATCGTTATCGATGTCGGTTCGCTGCTCACTACTCTGGCTTGCGCTTGTCGACTTCCCATCTATCTCATTTGTCAGGTCACACTCAGGCAAGAGGTTAAGGAGGTGCTCTACTCGGCATGTCGATGTCTAAAGCATAAGGTTGCAAAATCGTACTTAATGTGAGGGAGAGTGCAGAAAATATATATACTCATTTACCGCTAATCTGTTTGAATTTCAGCAATAATTTTTACAGCTTTTTGACATTTCTCTGGAATAATTCCAAAGTGGCTGTCTTGTGAGATTTTATAACAAAAGAAAGGCTTCATAATATGGCCTGTTGCAAATGCAGTATAGTTGGATGTAGAACCTTGAGCTGTGAATTTAGATTTCTTATCTATCTAGGAATTCAAATGCACATTCATATTTTTATCGGTTCTTCCTAGGACGACGGAAGTGTTTGTTTGGTTGCAACAAAATGCAATAATGTCAAGGCACCTCGTGAGACGGCGGTCACATTGCATGAAACGGTAAGGAGGGACTATTTCTCTATTAGATCCCACAAAGATTTGTAGAGAACGAATGGAAAAGCAACTAATCAGTTTCTATGTAGTAATTTCAAGAAATTTTCTTCGCTGTTCTGAACTACTCAGCTTTGGTCCAAGAATCTCCCAAAGATGTTCTAATATTTCAACATGTTGCTTACATAAAATCGGTCAACGAAATTGCTTAGAATTCAGCAGAACAAGGTAGTAAAGACAGTCAATTCCTAGAATAAGTAAGATTTACGTATATGAAGTTTGTGACGTGTTTCAAAAGAATTTCGTGACGCAAAGATTGATTACGATGGAATCTGGCGGCAGAAAACTTGAATATATTTTCAAGATTCCTAGTTTAGATGATTGGCTAGATTTATTTGATTGAGTGTACAACACTGCAAAAGATCCTCGTAGTTGTTATTAGTTCATTAAATTGTTGTTGTCTTTAGTGGGTCTATATAAACAATATAAAGTAAAGGAATGGTTCATTCTACCAGCCAGAGCGCTCGACTGTTGGTCAGTATAATGTCTCGTAAATTGATGACTCGACATGTGGTGATCCAAATACTTCGGCGTCGATTCTCTTATGAGTAGGGGGTATATCCCCCTGTAAGGGATTGCCTGAACCGAAAAGCACCGTGCTACTGATGAGCCTGTAATGGAGAAACACGTGTCTAGCACTGTATAAGAGCCATATCAGATATAAAAAGACTCAAAAAATGTTATCAAAAAATCAATTTTTCGTGGTGACTAATTACTTCATCCACATTTCTGTTTTCTCCTACAGCAACTTTTCAGCAAATATAACAAGGCTTCTTACAGAGGTTTTCGGTTTTGTTACAGACAGTTTCCATAGAATAATGATGAAATAAAACTCTATGCTACAAAACTGAGAAATTCAACAATATAAGAACGCCGTAAATGTTAGACCATATGACCAGAGTTAATGTGATTTTCTAAAAAGGTTGCTTTATTTTTTACTATGCTAAATTGAACTCTTTCACACCATAGTTGGTCAAGTACATATGAAGAATTTAGTAGTGATGACAGCATTGCAACATACTTGATATTTGATATTTGAATCGCCCGTCTTTATTTGAGACTCCCAGTGAACGGAAACTGTGCTAGTATAGCTATTTTGTTCCCTGAAGTGCCGAGGTAAGCCTAGCCTAGGCTTCCTCAGGTCGTCACCACTTTAGATTAAGGGCCGGCCCTTGTAGATCAGGGGGAGATTACCTTCTTGCGACTAGTATCTACTAAGACAATGGTCATTCCTGGTACGGTTTACTCATAGCTGGGCTTTCCGAGTGAAAGGTCGGGCTCCTTCTCTGCTTGAGTGGCCCTAATAGAGAATGAATCCTCCGCTGTACTTCACAGTCCGACACCCAAAAACATCTCCCAGCTAGGATTAGGTGGTGAGTTATCAGGAAGGGCAATATCAATAGAAGTACAGAAGCTAGAGAGCTCAGTGTGGCTTAACCGACTAGAGATGTGTCATGTATTCAACATCATTAGGCATCTAAAAGGTATCAAATGGGTTATTTCACCAATACACTGAATTGAGAGCATACCTCACTATTAGCTAGGCATTTCCATCCTCTCACAGAGACACACCATCAGATCGCCGATCCCTGAGCGACGGTGTGCTTGGCTTAGTTAGACTTCGAAACGAGATCGAAGCAAGGACTGCGAATGTTCGGAAGCTCTAGACATCGCGTAACACACGTTTGCAACATGACTATTCTCTAAAATTGCTTACTTAGCTACTAAAATAATTATCTCCACAGAACATAAGGTCACTTCCTTTCTCGCTTCGCTGTCCAGCAATCGTCACCCGTGGTCGGGTTAAAATGTGGACTAAATTGAAAATCTGTTCTCTCTCTGCACGCTGTTCTGCACGATAATGAACGTTTAGAAATTTGCACGATAATGAGTTTTCAAATTTAATGATTGGCATGCAGTATGGTTAAAAAGCCGATTGACTCAGTTCAATTGGTACCGCGTCTCATTAATTTTTTTCAATTTAACTGCTAATTACCAACCAGTTGTTCTTTTGTATTCTGAAAATTGTACAATCCAATTAACGTTTTTCCTCTGAATCTGTGCATCACACCAATGAGCTTTTCTGATCTATACTCTTGAAATTAGTTTAGAGACGAGGCACAGTCTGCTTTGGTGAAGTGATCGATGAGTCGCAGCTATCAGACGTACTATCTTCCTCTGCTCACCTTACGGAGACTACAACAATTTTTCACGTTTACGAGGCATTGCTGTGATATGTCAGATTACTTATAAAAAAATAGTGTTGGACACGAAATGAAACATTTAGAGTGAATTTAGAGTACGTCGTCGACAACTCTCTATAAGGAGTGTAACGCTCCCGAGAGAACTGACTATAAAAAGATCGACAGACGACGGGTTCTGCCCGGCTGATGAGTCTGTAAGGACGAAACACGTGTCTCGGGCTGTATAGGAGCCCTTACCGGACCACATGACATGTTGGCTCAAATAATAATAAAAGGATCTATTGAAATTTGAGCGTGGTCTCAATAAAGCACTCGAAGGAAAGGTATAATTAGAGTGAAAAGTTTTTCGGGTACGTAGTAGTTGATAACTTGGTAAAGTTATGAAAACTTGCCATTCAGTTCATATTCTAGTCGTCACTGTTCATTGTGTCATTTTATGTCCACCATTCCAAATAAAGGATAAAGCCAAAGCGCTCGTTGTTGATTATTTGCTAAAGGGTGCGTCGTGCATTTGGATCAATTCGTAGCATTGTGGAGGTGATTGAATACACATTTTGGTCGTACAATTTCTGAAGTATGCCTAGTAATGCTTCAGAATGGTGCTCTATCTAGCTGAACAATCTGGCTTCATTTTTATAGAAATCTATGGGATGGAAGACTTGGTCTGTACAGAGCGCGGTATTAAATGAACAAAAATCATTTCGAAAAAAATGATAAATCTGTTTTATACTATTCGTAGAAAAAGAAGCTGCACCTTTTTTCTGGTTTTAACATCATACGTTGTTCCAAAAGCAAGGCGAATACCGATAGACAGAATCATTCTGTAATGATATTACCGTTCTCCCTTCTCAAAGTTAGTTCCTAGTCAAGTCGCATAGTCACCTGAACTAAAATCCAAATGATTTAGCGTTTTGGAGATCTTTGTTAAGCCTTTGCGTTTCATAGTTCCTAAATTGATAGTGCATGAAGTTTCTAGTTTTGCACATTTCATCAAATCGAGAGCTTAAACACCACATTTTGAGTGTTTTATTAAGACCACGCTCAAATTTCAATACATCTCATCATTATTACCAGACCAGGCCCATTACCAGACCACATGACATGTTGGCTCAAATAAAAATTATGAGATATATTGAAATTTGAGCGTGTTCTCAATAAAATTCTCAAATAAAAGGTATAATATTATGGAAATACCAGCCAAAGAGTAATCGAGTGTGAAACATTGTGAATTCGGTGATAATTTCATTTGGCTCAGAGTGTAAATCGTTCGTCTTCGCAACTTCTTCATAGGAAAAGTAGGGACTCTATAGAGGATTGGCTAAAATGATTGAAAGACGGTTCTGCCCGACTAACGAGACTGTAAGGTCGAAACAGGTGTATCGGGCTGTACAAGAGCCTCTACATGACGTGTTGGTTTGAAATAAAATTATGAGATATATTGAACTCACACAGTTTGCGATCCATCGCACCAAATTCATAATCGCACTAATAAGTGGATCGCCTGGAGGTCATATACACCTGTGCCATAGAATAAAAAAATTTGCAGATCCAAAACAACATAAATTCTTGAAGAGCTTCTGCACTAAAGTAATAGATTAAACTTAATTTTATTCTTTGCAAAGCAAAACTCCAGATTGAAATTAGAGATTCTTTGTGAGCAGCTGACGTCTCCCCAGTTTCGCCTGTCAGTCTTAGCACATAGTTTGAGCCGCGACTTATTATCACCGTTCAATCTTCTGAGCTACATAAAAAAGTTTTTAAGGAAAAAATGACATTGGTAAAGCTGAACACAGCAGATTCCAACAATATTTTTGGCCAAAATTACATTATCACAAGCGTTTATGAGTTAATAACACCGAGAATTATAAACGCGTTGAAGTCAACTTTAAGAACTACCTTTCAAGCTTAACAACAAAGTAACAGCTTATATCAACTTCATAGATCTTTCGAATTGAGTCACTTTTTGCTTTGTTTATTTTATATCCATTTTAAATATCATTTAACAGTAGTTCACTTTCCGCTGCTCAGGTTTCTTTAAAGTATGGTAGGATTAAACTAATATAAAATTACTCGGCTCAAAGCTCACAATCTCAGCAGGTGATGCTTGACACGCAATTAATCGTTTCCGTAGCGAATAACCTCTCTGAACGCTTACCGCTTTTCTCAACCATGTGACAGCTGTTAGCAGCGACACGGTCAAAATATGTCGGAAAAAAGGCAGATTAAGAAGACCGACAACATGGTGGATAACACGTACTCCCTTTGAAGAACCAATAAAGAGTTTGCAGCAAACTCTGATCGTGAATTTCACTTGTATCACCATTCTTGCTGATATAATTGACATAGCAACTTGCCATGAAAAAGGAGTAAGCAGTATGTTGAAGTCGAATTCGCTGTTTTATTCCTTAGAAGTTTTCAGGTTGCTCTTGGAGAGGAGAGCCAGTTCTACATTCTTAAAAATTATCGAAAACGCTTCAAGAAATCTCGATTTTTCTGCTAGAATTGCTGCTTCAACTTTGAAATATTCTCCGTCAATCCTCTGTACAGGACGCAGAATGATCTGATACTTTTCAATAACGTACTCAATTTCACATGCTTTACAAGAAATCAGATTCACTGTTCCCGAACGCACGCAACTGATGTCCGTCTCTTCTGTTAAGGAATAATTCTTAAATGATAATCTCTGTAGTACAATATATATATATATATATATATATATATATTGTGCGATTTTGTGCTACAGAGACTATCATTTATCGAGATATTGCGTTCTCCACACACTTGCTTGTCTTGATTTGTATGACGATAGCAACAACACACATTTGGTCATTTGAAAAGTGCCTAATCTTTGAAAACCTTGTTAGGTTCATCTTTAACTCTCCTTAAATACCACTGTATTAAATATGGGGAAAATTGTCAAAATATCAGCTATTAAACGGTGATTAAAGCTCCCAAATAAAATCAGAAAACGCGTTTTCCAGGAGGTGAAAACAAGATGCGGACATCGAAAAAATCCAAATTTACAAACCTAATCTTTTTTGACTATTACAGTGCTTTGAGAAGCCCTTTCAAGAGCAAGTGCACCGTTGGAATCGTTAAAATTGTTCTTATCTAATAATTATTAATTGTTCATGAAAGCTATACGACGAGAAATGCTTGAATGTGCAACAAAATGTTTTTCGACTGTTGCAGCACAACCCTCAATCTCTTCCTCGCAAACCTAGCTAGGAATAAAGAATTCGAACGAAATACACATTGATCTAGGAAACGGTAATCTGTAGTCCACTGATAATCAAAGATATTGGGAATTATCGATGTAATGATATAACATGCAATAGGCAGCACCATTTTCAGCGAACTATTCATTGTTTCCCAATTTTAAGACAGTGGGATGGATTTTGTTTACAAAATACAGTAGAGTATATAAAAACTGAAAGATTTAAAATATAAATTTGATTGAATTGTGGATGAATGTTGATGAAATATTCTAGATATGTTCGATGAAGGTTCCAAATAAATGTTTTTTATAGATATTTGTTTCTACCTCTGGAAGTGTGGATTATGAATGGAGCAGTTACGTTGTTTCTAATAAAAATAACCTTATTGAAATGTGTTCTATCATATTTAACCATTGAGTGACGCAGAAACCCCACTTATTGATGAAAAGAGTACAAAATTCATTAGAAAACTACCACGTTAGCATCTGAGCGCGCGCCGGCAGCCTCTTTTCGTAGCCGTCTCAACCGCACGCCAGCCGGAAATGACGCGCTCGCATTGGAATTATATATATATATATATATATATATATACATAAATATATATGTATATATATGAATATCCTTTCATTATTATTTGAGCCAACATGTCATGTGGTCTGGTAAGGGCTCTTGTACAGCCCGAGACACGTGTTTCGTCCTTACAGACTCATCAGCGCAGAACCCGTCGTCTGTCGATCTTTTTATAGTCAGTTCTCTCGGGAGCGTTACACTCCTTATAGAGAGTTGTCGACGACGTACGTTTTACACTCTATGTCAAGCAAAATTTTTACCTAACACTCTGTGTTCTCACCTAACACACCTAAAAACTCGAAATTTTCACCTAACACACCTAAAACGTACGTCGTCGACAACTCTCTATAAGGAGTGTAAGGCTCCCGAGAGAACTGACTATAAAAAGATTGACAGACGACGGGTTCTGCCCGGCTGATGAGTCTGTAAGGACGAAACACGTGTCTCGGGCTGTACAAGAGCCCTTACCAGACCACATGACATGTTGGCTCAAATAATAATGAAAGGATCTGTTGAAATTTGAGCGTGGTCTTAATAAAGCACACGAAGGAAAGGTATTATATATATATATATATATATATATATATATATATATATTATATATATATATATATATATATATATATATATATATATAGTGCTTTTAAACTAGCACCTGAAACTATTGAAATGGTTTGTCTGTTCAGAACGGAAAAAGAAAATAAGAATAATTTCATCACATATCTCAAGCCTTTCATGAGGCCCCTTATGGCACTTAAAAAGACACGTGTTTTGGTCTTCCATCCTCATCGTAGCACAATGCCTTTCGGTCAGATCAGCTCCTTGTAAGGGTATCTTATCTTCCTCTTTACCCCCTACATATAGAGGATTCAACGACGAAGATATTACACTGCGCGCACAAGGTGAAAAAAAAACACTTCATACTGCAGAGATTACAACTCAGTAGATGTCCGGTGACAAAATCACCCGAACAAACTACCAATAAACATTACAATGTCGTATGATTTTGCCATTGCACATTATTGATTTGTTATCTCTGCAGTATGAAGTGATTTCTTCACCTTGCGCACGCAGTGCAACATCTTCGGCGTCAATTCCTTTATATGTAGAGGGTATATTCTCTTCCGAGGAACTGACTCAACCGAAAAACACTGTGCTACTGCTGAAGCTGATAGGCCGAATCACGTGTCCAGCACTTTATAACTGTCATAACACACCTCACTGAAAGCTCAAAATATGTTATCATTATTAGATCTCAAAAACAGTCGTATATAAATGTAAGGAAGCTCTTGTAATATCGTCATAAAGATTTTGCTTTCACAGGCATAGACTAGAACCATCGCATAACTTTCATCACGATCCCAAGGAACAAAAAATTTTCAGGTGTTCTTGAGCCATTCATATGATTATTTACCAGTAAGTTTGCTATCTACAATTGGTCAACGGATGCTACGGATGCTTCGTAGCTTCTCTGATTACTACTCGCTTGTTAGCACTTCATCGTTCACCCTATTTGCAAAAAAGCGATTCAATCTAGACGTTTGTGGCAGGATTAGAAACATTTTCCTTAACGACCGCGACCATTTGCACTTTAGTGGTCACCATAGATGACGCAAGTTTTGCATACTTCATAATCAATGTTTCAACCTTCACATTATTACAACATGTATATTCTCTCTCATTACGAAAATTAGTCAGGCCATATATCGCAGAGACACACGCCTCACCTAACTTACCCCTCCTCTACAAGCTTCTCAAAAATTTCCAATCAAATTTGTCACCGCGTCAAACTTTAGCATTTCTAAACCTGTTTTGCGAGCAAGTGTTTGATCTTCTTTCACATTTCCCTTTTTTTGCAACTGGCGATGCCCGTCGCAACCTTTCTTGTATTTCAGTGAGCGCAGTGACCGATGTGGCGGACATGGGAAGAAAAATAGGTCGCCAATTCTCTTCAAAAGTGGAATATCTACTCAAAGGAAAAAGTTGTACTTTTCTTGAAAGCAGGAAATGAGGATAGTCATTGGCCTGGGTTTATGTGGATATGAAATAATTCAAGAATTCTGATAGAAAAGATAGTGGCTTTAGCTTGTCAAAGTGATGATCGGCAGACTATGCCAAAGATAATGTTATTGTCAAACATAAATTTTCGAAACCGCGGAATGATTAAAGGAATGCAAAATTTCTTACGAACTATGCTTTTTTTGAAAACTTGCCTGAGGTTGGCACCACCTTTTCCTCACAACTCGATAGCTGACGTTTCGGCGGCAACGCCTTCGTCAGAGCCTTATTCAGACAATTATGAGGGCCGTTACCGGTCTAGTGTGACACAGTTTGCAAAATCTTTTTTCTCCTCCTTTTTTTCCTTTTTTTTTTTTGCAAATTGTGTCACACTAGACCGGTGACCGCTCTCATAATTATCTAAATAGGCTCTGAAGAAGGCGTTGCCGCCGAAACGTTAGCCGTCGAGTTTTGAGGAAAAGGACCAACCTTGTGCAAGTTTTGAATGACGAGAAGGACAATTCATGATGTACTTTTTGCATATACATTACTTCTCGAATTTAAAAGGGAACGTCCATATTTGTTTACCAGTTCTTGGCTGAACATTTGCTCACTTGTTCGGGATAAATTCTCTCCACTACAAATCTCTCCATCTGTTCCTTTGTCTTCAGAATCGTCTTGCTGAAAATGTAACGATCAACTGAACATTATTCGGCCAGACGGGCTATCAACTCTTCGGCATGTGAAGCATCGACAAATCTCTTTAGTGCACCCAAGTGGTTTTATGTTCTGTTTCAATATCAGATTGAGGCTTTATCTCCTTATTTGCTCGGACTCCACGAAAAACTACAAAGTAAGCACACAATCCATTTTTATGTCTGAATCTGTTATTGATATTTGCGCGGCAGGAACACTTTAAAGAAATTTTGAGACTTGGTATTCTTATGGCCTTGCAAGTATGCGGTTGAGAGAATACCTTGACAAAAACCGTCTTTTTTTCAAAACTCCAATTTCAATTCCGACAACGAAGTCCACATGTTTTTGTGCAATTGTCTTTATACGAAATACAGTTTGTAGAGATAAAAACACTCAATTGAAACAGTATAAAAGACTTTTTTATATGAACATTATTATGACAATATTCTGATTTGAGATCGATAAGAGATTGATACTGACGGTTTGTTACACATCTAAGTCTAGACCTATGCTGAATCAACCACAATTTGGATATGGTAAGACAAAAAATCTTCGACAATCCCGCCATCACGCGAGAAGAGTTTTCCCTGAAATGTTAAGATATAGGCTGAATGAAAGTAGGTGAGACCTAGAGACCCCCCGTTCGAGTCAATGAAAAAGGAGTTATCTACCGGCAGGTAGATACCGGAAACTAGCATTGAAACTATGAAAATATATAGGCACATTCCTACGCCTCATGAAAAAAAATCTTTTACTGCAGAGAAAAAATGAACCTTCTTCATAGCTGTACAATGCCCGGATAAGCTTCTTTGCCTTATCGTGGACGATCTCAAGACGGCAAAGAAAGTTCAGTGCGTAGAGGATCGCGAACAAAGGACACGTGCTGTATAAAAGCTCCTAAACACAGTTCTATTACTTGATAGTGCACTTTGTGGTAAACAAATTCAGGCATTCATCTAGATTTTTCGTCACCGTCTAATTCTTTTTCATTGGAAGGTATGATATAAAATACAATCTCAACAATGGTGAGATATGAGTAGGACTCGAAACTTGATTTGGGCTCCAAAGTCGCGGTTATCCTTTTAGATTCTCGGTTATCCTGTCTTTTTTTCAATGTTATGCACCAACGAAATGGAATGCGCTTCTGTGTTTATATGAATGGTAAATTTTAACGAAATCAACGCGCATGGTAGAAGCTTCAAGTATGTTCATCTCCTTAAACAGGATATGTGTATACGCATGCGATAAGCCAAAGCAGCAACATGAAGGCATGAAGCCCTTTGTAGCACTTAACGGCACATTTCTGTTTCAAAAAGGAATTTTTTAACGGATCTTTCTTGGGTGATAATGACCTTCTACTGAACTATTGATAATCAGTCAAAAGCTCAAATCGCGATGGTTTTGAAAATGTACTATCTTCTTGAAAAAGCCTTCCTAGAGCGCTGTTGCACAAAAAAAAGCGTTTCACACGCGACGCACGTTGTCACAAATATTTTTCGCTGAACCAAACTCTTTTTTTAAATTACTAGTAATTATTCCATAGCGTAAATCTCGGCAATTTTGAAAGTGTACTTGTCGTTTTCAAAGACCTTCTTGAAGCGCTGTAAAGGAGAAAATATAACTTGCTCTACATATGCGTATATTTTACAGGAGAAAGTTCTTCATCTAAGCTAGTTGTCATTTGATAACGTGAATCTTGGCAATTCCAATACTGCACTTATTTTCTGAACAGACTACTTTATTGTACTGCAGCAGGAGAAATAAGATTGAGTTCCACACACGCCACGCATTGCTTACCGGCTAGGGTCTATGATTGGCTTTCGATTGATAGCGCAATCGATGACCGTGTAGCGCGGCTCCTCAACCTACTCATATGTGCTGTGCGAGTTTTGTTGTTTATTTTTGCGGATTATTCTACTCTTGAGAAAAAATTACTCTAGAAAAAATGTGTAATTCTAGTAGTACAAGATTTTCTGTGCACATTCATATAGTTTTCGTACATCGGCTTAGGCTGTTAACTCTCAAGCACATTAGCAAGTTTATTTGATAATATAAAATAGAGATGAGAAGCCTAAGCCCACAGAAGTAATGAACAAAATCGACAAATTTTTTTCATATTCCCAACACAAAATCTAAATATATCAACGAAACGGAGATTAAATTTCTAATAAGTAACCAAAATTCACGCGATAACGAGTGACGTGTGTCAAACAAAATTTCATTGTCACTGTACATTGCTGTAAGAAGAGCTTTTCAAAAATAAGTATACTTCAAAAAACTCCGTATTTTTCTTATTTAGCAAGTAAGATGTTGTTAAGATGATGTTCTACTCAGCACGTTTGAACAGTACAATATAAGTTCTGATGACTGACATTTCGGTGTTCCCGCCTAATTCAGAGCCTGGAAGCCAAAACGTCAGTCATCAATCATCGTATTGTAATGTTTATGCTTACTGAATAAATCATCGCTTTAGCAACCTCTTACTTGGTGAATAATAAAATCACGAAGTTACTCAAACAGTGCCGAGGTTCATCGATAGTTGGTCTTAGCAATGCTTTTGAAATCTCCGAGCTTTTGAATGATTAGCAACGGTCCAACGGAATCCCTGTCCTACGGAAAGTACGTGCGACAACGCCTAACGCGTGTGATACACAATTTTATTTTTAGTGCTACAGTGCTGTAAGGAGACCATTTGTAAAAACAAGTATATTTTTGAAATATCCGAGATTTTTTGCTTTCGAGTGATTACTAAAAGTTCAGCGGAAATCTTTGTCCACAAAAAAGGTCCCCCGAAAACACTTTGCGATAACGGAAAAACACTCATTTAACTTTTTTGCTATCACATCCACCTGGTGACACATCACGTGATACTGAGTGGCCACCAGTTTTGAAAGCCTAACTAGAAACCCTTTGCATAGGAGAAATTTCCGGTGCTATCCCTTTCTTGTCTAAAAACTTGCAAAATTGTCTTTCCTGAAAATATGAAAATGCCAGTCTTTATCAAACCTAATAAATTGAGGTCAAGCTCTCTAATTCTCAACTTGAGTATCTGCTTTCGCGTTTATGGCCGAACTTTGCATTACTTGTGCCTTTCTCAATATATACGTATACAACAACAAAAACGGGAAGAATTAGTTTTAATTGCTGTTGTGTCACTCAGTCCTAATAGAGACCATCCGCATTTGCATCGCAAACTTATATGAACATTGTTTTTTTAGCGATCATCACGAGGATATCAACAAAGTTTCTAATCTATGACGTCTAATGTTTGTTTGTTTGCGTTCTTTTCATATGTTGCTAGATTACGCGAGACCATGAGCATTAGTTCTTGCGCTTATCGATGGAAATTGGTTCTTATTCAAAATCCAAAAAATTACTTGTAGATTTGATTTTCTTCTTAAACTACCACCGATAAATTATACGCAAACTGACCGAAAGTCATTTCTGCAATATTCAGAAACAACACAAAAGATTATTGATGAAACTTGTGAAAACGAGAAAGCTCCTAGTCTGAAAGAAACTACTCGCAGAACACTCGAAACATCGAATTTAGGAGTTCTAAAAATGAACCTAGGAGGAAATACTCATGAAGTAGCCCAAATCTTAGGACACGCTTTTTCTTCTAATCTGAAATAAGCACATTTCTCAACTTAAATGTAATTTTGGGCTTGCTTTTTCCTCCTGAAAAAAATAGAAATAAAACAATCATTGTTACCGCATATGTCTGAGGCATGACTTAGCTACCACATCCATTTTTTCATTAGAATTACAAAAAAGTTGGTAAAATAGGAGTTGTAAAGATATCACCCTCTGTGACTCTTGAAGAAGGAGAAAGATGCAGAAAAGTTGGTGATTGTGGAACAACTGTTATGTCAGCAACCTCTTGTTTTTTCCTAATGATCAGTATTAAAAAAACGAGGTTACATGGAAATTCTATGAACATTGAAACGTGGATTTTCACATATAAAATAACCTGCGTAGAAGAAAAATGTAAAAAACGAATTTCTTTATTTTCAAGATTTCAAGTACCGCTCAGTATATAATTAATGGGCCAAAGTTTTCTAACAAAAGACAACCCTAAATATTTTATGGGACCAAGCTTTGGGTTGAGTGTTTCAGAATTATAAGGAGGATGTTGTCCAACTAATAAGAAATCATGCCAGTTGAATTAGCTAGTGACAGAATTATTCACGGCGATATATATATACAAAACATACTAATTGCTTGGAGATAATGTTTAGACGATTCCATCGTCATATCTTATGTGGGTCCGGAGCCCAAACTAGTTGTCTCATTGCCTTGCATCCGTCCTCCACAATCGTGGTGGTGTTTGTTTGTAAGTACAGCTGTTGCTTAAGGTCTGTCACATTCTTTTTCTGCAGAGATGTTGAATAACGGCGAGCCGTGTGCAGTTCTTCTTAGGGAATTCGATATATTTGTGTTTGAGCCTTCACAGATGTGAAAAAATTTGAAAAGTGAAAGAAGACGATACCGCAGCGGGCCAAACTTTTGATAACTACTTGATACCAGTGTACATACAACTAATAAAAAAATTCAACGAACCCGTCTGAAGAGTAAGACGTATATGTTGTTTGTAGAGGTGAGATGATCTGTGACAGCAAGGTCGATCAAGCACAGTGTCAGAAAGGAGAAGCAGAACAAACTGTGCAAGGATACCAAAAACGAGCACGTCCGTGAGTTTTCTCGAAGTTGAAATCGATGCGACAGAGTATACCTTAGCATATATACGTCTTTGAGAAGAATTGTTAACATTATATGTCGCATCGACCTAATTATTACAGTTTTGCTTCTGTGCAGGAAAATTTACCGACCCCTTTTGATAATGCAAGTAAAATGAATCATATCTGCCTAAAGGTAAGAAGGAGTTTGGAGAACAGAAAAGTGGCAGGTGTTTATCAACTCTTCAACCTTTAGAAGTACACTGCTTGCAAATCGGAAAAAATGAATCTCATGCTCACCGACTTCTTTCACTGGTTACCGATTCAACTTCTTGGCGCTGATTTTTCTGTAAAAAAGAATCCTGATTCACATATTATAATGCTATAGATCGTAAAAACGTTGAACCACAATCAGTGCAACTCATAGAGAGTAGTTAAACGCCAATACAGATTAGCTGTAGTAGATGCGGAAAATTGTTGTAAATTACATTGGAAAATAGGTTATATGTTTTGTTTCTATGATATCGACGTTTCCTAGGACCATCTGAGAAACAAATTGGAACAGAAAATATCCACACATCTATAATCCCATTAATATAGCTCTATAAAGCTACTCCGAAATGGTGACACTCTAACAACTCACTTAGTGAGCAAAACCCAACCGAAGCACAGCTACTTTTAGGAAATCACGATTTTTTTGTGCATGAAGCACCATGCCAAAACTGGAGAATTCATGGGCACCGTTGATTAGCCTTTTGAAATCCATTTTTGAAGCCCATTAAACCATTTTTAGCTCCTCTCGCAATTTTCAAAACCAAGTAAGTGAACGGTGGTTTCAAGAAAGTTATTTCATCACGCTAGAAGTGGTTATTGTTTACTAAATCAATACTGAATTCAATGCGCCAGGCAGTTACGTTGTGATTGGCTGGTCACTAATGTGTTGACAAAAAAGGTTCCGCACCCGTTATATAGTTATTCATTTACCATTTCTAAGCTTTATATTCACATTTTATCACGTTATTTTTGAGTTTCAAGAATTTCCAGTCGAACCGAGGCAATAGCTAAAAGCTTATTTGTAATGTTCTTCCTCTCCAAACACACAGACCGTCGTCATACGCTTAGGAGAGTAATACATACCGTAGCGAGACCTCTGAGCATAGCGGTGAAGATTAGGTTGAAGAACACGACAATCAGATACCAGACGCTTCGTTGAATCGATGATCGTTCACGAAGAGCTTGTAGCTCACAGGAGAGCACGGAAGACTGCATGAAGAACGAGAAGCCGCTGCTGACCAACCATACTAACACTGGAGTCCACTGCAAGTGAATCCAAGAACAGATAATTGTATTACTAATTTGGCTATTTTAATTGTTACATGTGTTCGATTCGCCTTTGTCAAAAGCACAAGAACCATTGGAAGTTCGATGAGTAGATTTTACTATTGAATTCAATAAAATTCTTTTTCCACGTATAACTTTGTAAGATAGACGTGTGAAAAAAGGGCAAACCGGTGTACCATCTACTTATGTTTTCTCTTATTTTTGAACTCTTTTCACTAAAGAATAATGGAATTTGAAAGCGAAGTTACGAGTATGAGCATATGATCCTCTAAAGCAAACGTGATCACCAGAAAATTGATGGAATTTTCTAGGCATCAAAAATTTAGAAGCAGTAGAAAAAGGATGATATCTTTGCATTATTAGAGATATTTAAACCTGACTTAACATCTGGTCGTACAGATATTCTGTGCGTCATGCTGTAGTGAGTTTTGTGTGTTAAACGTTATACCCAAACAATATCAAGAGATTTTCAGTTGCCCCGAATTTAAAAAGTGAGGGGATTTATAACATCATAGAAAAACAGTACTCCCCTGTATAGCGGAATATGATGAGATTCAATCGAAAAGCGACAATTTTTCTCAGAATATACCTAGAGAAGTAAAAAGACATCGCATTTATTGGAAAAACTATAGGCAAATCCCTACCATCTCATAAAAATTGGAGTCTTTTTGCAAAGTACAGGAAGTAAAATTAAATCAATAGTACAATTATTACAAATCAGATATTAACAGTAGCTGCGAGTTTCTATGAAGAACTCGAAGGAGCTGGTAAGAACAAACACCATCGGTTACGGTGAATTAACAGAAGGCAAGCAGGTGGACATTCTAACACGAAAGCAATCAGTTGCTAAGCTCCATATGGCCAGATTCTTCTGCACTGCTCTTTCAAAGTGATAACGAGGACAAAAGGACACGATCTATTGAATGACATTTCATTGAAGGCATCAACATGTCTTATTCCTATCCGACCAAGGTTATTTTACCTCCAAGATCAATGCGCAGGCGCGCTCAACGAATGGCTCTGCCATCAGCGGTAATCTCTGAGATCCATTAGAAGAAACTCCATAGCTCTTAGAGCCCAACTTTAGTTATACATAGAAGCAGCAGAATGGAATCGTTTAGCACACAATTGAGAGAAAGTAAATTGACCGAGAGCTTCGATGGCGTAATAGAAAAATTAGTGAAACCCCAAGAACGGTGATCGAAGATTTGAAGTCACATCGTTTCAAGTTTTGCTTACATCTCAGCTCTATGTGGTACTATTTAACAGATTAGTATTTTGAACTAATGCCCAACAATGAGTAATTGAATGATGTGATCAGCTGCGACAACGACCTCAATTTGAGAAGAGAAAGAAAATGACGCTTGTATATAAACCAACCACTTGTTTTGATCCTTCTTTTCTCATAAAATACAGTAATTTCACTCCATAAGTAAGAATTACTATTGGCTCTTTTGACAAGACCTTCGAAGTACCGCCAAGAAAACTGAGTGTTCAAACACTACCAGAAGACATCGCAGTTCAGAAACCTTTCGACATGTAAAAACCACCAACTCAACGGCCAACGTTCCGCCTTGAAGATGTAGAAGACGATTTTGCGGTTAGAAAAGCAACAGTTTTCTTTGAACTGCAATGAACGGCACTCTTCATGTTTACTTACGGCATTGATAACTTCGAAATTCCCGTTTACTTTATACCATGTCAAATTATCATGAATCAATGCTAACAGTTTTCTCCCAAAGAATCCTACATACACCCTTGCAAATAAATATTCATAATGCAACTAGGATATAAAAAGTCAAATCAAACCTCTTAATGACCCGCTGGTAATCCTCATCAGTACAGAGGCGGTGGTTTTAACATTTTACCTATTCGAGTGCAATATTTATTGTGGTACTTCCGATGAGCACGGAAGTGAAAGTCGATATGAGTAGGGAAGAATGTTGGGAAACCGGAGATTCAAAAATGAAAACGATCAAAAATCAGCAGCGCTGTCGGCATATGCTACAAAGCCGGAGAACAATACAAGCGGAAACGCGATATATTTAGAGAATAACTTCAGAGCAGAAACCATTATATAGGTTAAAAAGAAGGTGAGGCACACATTGATAAGACCATTGAACGTGTGGTTAAAGCTTTTCACGAAAAATCTGCAACAAAATATAATAGCTAATGAAAGCGGGCAGAATCAACTGCGCAAGACTTGAATGCGACGAGAATTTATGAAGACTTCACCGGCGTTGCTGGAATGCTCCGACAATAAACAGCTGGATGAGTACACATGTTGAAGTTGATCAAGAGGAATGATCAAGGGGAAGAAAAATCGTCAAGATCCACAGTGTGGAAGCGTTGAGAAGAATGCATTGAAATCTCTACAAAGGAAGTAGCCATCTTGAAATAATGTTGCTTGCTAAGCAATCTCTAAGAACCACAAAACCCCTGATACGGCCAACTCCCAACTCTTTCGCATGCCTCTTAACTCATAAATGACCACACGTACCGATAACCTCTTGAAATCAATGAACGCTCGCTTTCCAGTTTACTTTCGCTCATCTTTTACACTTTCACTGTTGACACTCTAGCAATCCCCAATATAATAGCGTGAAATGTCATCATGGCAGAGATGGGTTCCTTGCCGTCAAATGCGCTATAGAGCGTGGTTTTCCCAGAAATATCCCCACAAAGAAAAGTTCTTCGACTTTTTTGTGTGGAACTCCAGTTAGGATCAAATCCTACAATGATTAGCTTTTGCTGTAGAGGAAATTTATGAAGATATAACAAAAAAACTCTCTCAAGTCACAGCGACAAATTGATGTGAACTACATGAAACACTCTAAGAATGGTCTCTAGAGATGAAAGGAGAGCAAACGTTTCTGAACCAGCAACATAGCAATTAACTGAATAATGTGCATGGTGAGCACGTCCCATTCAAATGTTTAAGCAAGCATCCAACATTAACCCCTTGGCAACTATGCGCACAGATTGTGGTACGCACGGTTATTTGTCCTCTTAAACCTAAGCTCCTTGAAGCCCACAAGCCCTTCTTCCACTTTATGAACCGAAGGATAGGACGCCGATCCCATAAAATCAGTTAGTCGCGTTATAACTGATTACTGTTTGTTTATTTTACTGGCCCTTCATACTTATTATGAGGACATCAATCGATTCGTTTTTTGCAAGGATTTCCTAAAGGTACTAGAACATCTCGCGAGCCGTTTTTGTTCCTGCTTGAGGATTTCGTCTTCTCCATGAAGTCTTCGAAAATTAGTCGAGTCATATCTCCTTGAATTCTTGAAGATAGTCTGGCTAAGGTGTTCCCAAGCGACTGCAGAAGAGCCTTGTAGGAATCAAACCAGCTCATTGTTTACTCACAAAGTCTTTACAGTGCATATACTAGCCATTGGCCAACGCTATTATTTTTTAATAATTATTTATCCACTAAAAAGGCACTAATTTCGGTGCGCTGACCAGCCACGCTGTGATGGCTGGTCATCAAAAGGTTTAGCCGATTAAAGTATTCTATAATAAAATTTTTCATGGCATTTCCAGAAAAGAAAAATACAATGGTAACTCACAAAGATTAAACAAAGACGCATCATTCCAGACGGGAAATAAAAATCTTCGTAACCGCGAACTTTTTCGGTAGCAATAGCTCTTTCGATGACCAGCAATAATGGGAAAATGATGAATAATACACAGAAACATGTAGGTACGACGTGCACGAAGAAACACGATGATGTGTCTCCTATGTCCTGAAAAATTGCTACTAACATTGGTAGATTTTGAAGCAAATAGGAGTAGTGTGTTCTAACATAGAAGTTTCTTTACAGCCTTCAAGAATAAAAAACAAAAGTCGTATGAATAATAGAACTAGAACTTAATCTGACAAACTTACCGTTATAACTTGGTTACCGAAGACCTGATACAAACTAGTAATTGATCTGATTAGCGAATACACAGTTAATGAGGTTACTGCTGACGTGATATGTAAACATATTATTCGTAGATGTATATGAAAAACTGAATACTGTAGAAGTACACATAGGAATAACAAATTCAGTAGTATGGCAGCCAACAGTAGGAATAATTCGAAAATATTCAAGAACAGTATGGAGGAGAGTTCGGGTGCAGCGATATCCTCTCAATGGTCTCGTAATCGGTATCCATCTAAAATCAAAGCCAATCATAGCATTTTTTGAAATTCCTAGAGCAGCTAACATCTTGTTCTATACTAGAATCATGGAAAAAGATTTCGTTAATAGATAGAGAACGACGGAAATGTTGCATATTCGGAAGAAAAGATCGAGAGTAATAAAAGGTGTTCAAAAAAATTACAGTCGGTGGAGCTTGAAACCATTGTATACTTTTGAAGAAAAGCAGAACTTACAGAATAGACTGTAAACATTGAAATAGAGAGGACAATGAATGTAATTCTACATTTATAGGAAGGAGAATAGAAGAGTGGTTTTGGAGGACGCCATTTATAACAGCGCCCACGGGAGAATAAATTATTCATTGGAAACGCTGTGAAAAAATGAGAGTAGCAATAATTTTTTCATAATGAAAATAAGACGGTAGACAGCTGGAATGAGAAAAAATTAATGGAAAAAATTGAGCTAACGAACCCTACACGGCCTATTTTGGTGAGGTTATCAATTAGACCATTAACCTACTTTTCGAGAAGGAAACTCATAAGGTTACATGGTGCACCTCAGTTTCGTCATTTCGAGAGTGAACCACATGCTGAAAGAGACCTTCATACAGAGCGATGAAACTTTACATGCATGCTGAACAGGACAGATGTAAGGCCCTCAATATGCATGCTGATTAGGGAAATGGATTGGAATCAAGTTACTAAGAACCACGTCGAAGATCGTTTGAGATCAGAGTCACTGAAAATAAGCGCCACGCTCGCCCCAAAGTTATTCTTTTTCCCAGCACAACCCAACCAGCCATTCAAATGAATTATTTGATCGAAAGCAGAAAATTAATGGCCTCATTGGGGATGATGTGACGCTCTTCATTTGAGCCTAGGCAAGCGGAAACAACTGGATAGCTAAAGCACGTGACTGGAATGAATGGAGACTTTGTTGGTGCTGGCGCGAGTCGCTCGCGATCGCTAAGACTACTGATGGTTGGAATGAATTCACCGGATCTCAACTAATGTTTCAACTCGGCATCGAGAAAACAAACATTATAATTATTCCGTATACTCTTTTACTCGATGGATCAATACATATACGGTTAGAAATGTTCAAAAAGTTCAATTTGGCCGAACTGAAAGAGTGAAAATACTGAAAATTACTGATAAGTAGTTGATGGTCCACCTTATTTCGAGTCCTTCACAAACTAAAGGCTAAAAAGTCGTCGTTAAATATTCGAAAACCTTTTCCTCTTTTTTGTGTCAATCCCTCAAAAGATATATGCGCACATTAGCATCACGTGCTTCATAGGTACTTTTTCCGTTTTTTCGCTTGCTCTCTCTGCATAAACTCCCTTTTTGACGTCGTTTTTACGTGAGTTTTAGTACCACTACATTTTTTGCGAATATATAGAGGAATCTGTTCACACATATCTCCATCATAATTACTTACATATGAAACTCGAGGTTACTTTTTTCAATTTGCTGATTGGAATTTTTCTCAGCTTTATTCAAAATCCTTTAAAACTTTAGTTTAGATGTATTATTACAAATAAATATGCAACAACGGAAGAAAGCTAGAAAGTGCAGCCAAGATGAAAACGTCGAAATGGACGTCGAAGTGACGAAGATAAGTAGATGTGAGCTCAACATGGCAACAAAAAACATTGCTGTTTTTCACCAGTGACTCTGAATTTTTCAAGACTTTCACATGTAATTTTGCAAAAGTACGCGAAATGAGAACAGCGGTGGTTACGTCACTGGGAACTGAATTTAAGTGCTCATGATTTGGGAAAATTACTTCTGTTCTTTTCAAATAATTATCTGCAGGAAAAAGTAGATTGATTCTGATGAAAATTAATGAAATCTCGTGGCTATAAAAGCATTGCTTTTTGCTGGGCTTTTCGGTGTAACGAAGAAATGAAATATGGTGATGTTGATGAAGGTTTGGGACTGATTTTAGTCTCGCACACTACAAAGATTTTACACGAAACACTGAGAGCGCGAAATTCATATTGGTGGTGATTTTTGAAAACGCATAATGTCTAAAATTCCTTTTCTTGTAGACCATGGACATCCCTGGCATAATAGAGTGACTGAGCATTCAAGCCTTCACCGATAGACAACAGACGATTTCCTTTCTTGGTAGCAGGATGTAGACACTTTTCAAAAGTATACTCATCCAGATTCGAAGTTGCTTAGAATAGAAACGCTTGAACAATTGAAAATGAAGTTTAAATTTCAAATTCTAACGAAAGGATAATATTTACATACACTAAGTTTACCTTAGGTAACTTCATCCTATTCTCCTAAACGAGATATCACTTGGTCAATTTTTGCTATAAAAAAAATGAGCTGCAGAAAATGAGGATTTTATTTTGGTAGAACAAGAAAACCTGTATCTTCCCAGTTCAAAGTCTATGGCCCGCAATCATGCTTATTTCACCTTGAAAACCATCTTTCCGTTAACCTCGAAGTTACCAATAAATCATATTTTTTGAAAAAATGTTGTGATGACGGATCAAATGAAGTGCTAAAGTGCTAAAGATATATGTTGGCTTGAAAGTGGAAGGTCTTTGATTTTTGCACCTTAGGAGTATATGCGCTTAGCGCGGGTTAACTCCTGCCTGAGATCTCAAGTTTTGTATACACTCAACATTCTTACGTAAACAATGAAAAAATTAGAACATTGTTTTCAAAAGAAATTAAAATGCAAATTCACTCAGAATTTGGTATTTTCGCGGCTGAACGTAAGTAGAAACCAATAATTAACGCTGCTACTGAGCTCAAATTGGTGTTTGTCGCAGGCTTCCTTGGAAAACTTATATAATAATGAGTCTGAAGGGGCATGTGGCCGAGGGCCAATGATACCCGGCGCTGCCCGACGCGGTACTGAACCTCTATCGCTCCCAACACACCCTGGTGTTCAATAACGAACGCTTCACGGGACGCCTCTGCGCGGCTATTCTCGAGATTGCAAGGAGACGTGGTCGACCACTATTTTATGACGTTCGTAAAAATGAGTCCTCAAATAAGCTGGGAGACGAATCAATTTCCAGGAGTATTGAACGTGAAAAGTAGATTGAATAAGTCTGAAATTGAGTGTGAATAAAATAACGACAAGCTGCCGTTCAATGAGCGCAATAAATTGGCTTGACCCCGTCGTTAGCCAGCCTAGGCTTCTATATCCTCCAAGAGTTCGCAAATTAGCAGCAAACTTGCCTGGAAACTTTCTGTCTACTCAAAAAGAATGCCTGAGGCGGAGATTTTTGGACGTTCCAGGACGATTATTCTGAAATTTTAGGGAAAATGAACACAGTATTCAAAGGCATGTATAAAGAGGAAATTCGGAGAAATAATCTATCCTAAACGTTGAGTATCAAATTGCATAACTGATGCGAAGAAGAGCGCTATTACCCGCACAGTATGTAATATTAGGTAATGTAAGAAATTAAGGTGCAATCCCACTATCGGGAAGGATTTTACGAAAGGACCTTTTTTGCTGGGCAAAGAATTTTTTTAACTGCTACTTAGTGTTCGATAGCTCAATTCACTGAGAATCAAAAAATGTACTTGCCCTCGAAAAGGATTCTTTACAACAATGAGCAACATAAATGGAATTTCGTTTCACATGAACGCGCTCAAACGCGACCATATTTCGCTGGATAGAGCTCTTTCTCCAATCAATCGCAAATCACTAAATAGCGTAAAACGCGGCAATTTCATAGTTTATTCCTTTTCATGAAAGCTCCCTTACAGTGCTGTAGCAGAGAAATTGGAATTGTGTTTCACACACGCGTATTTTTCAGACGACAGATTTCATTCGACAAACAGTCAGCACTCAAGCAAGTTTCGCCACTTTGGAAAATGTGCTTATCTTCTGAAAAGACCGTTTTACCGAACTGTAACAGGGAAGATAAGATTGAGCTTTAAACACGTCGCGCACTGCTGCTCGACAGAGTGTGTGGCGGATGTCATTATAAGCGTGATGGAATAGAAAGCGCGCAGCGGGTGTAAAACATAAATCTCTTTTCAAAGCTATAGCGCCATAAAAAAGCCTTTTCAAAAAAATTAGCATGTTTTCAAAATTGCATTAATTTAAGCTTTCGAATGATCATCAAAGGTCCAAAGGAAATTTTTTCCAACATAAAAGATCTTTTTGAAAAACCCTTTCCGTTAGCGGAACTGCGCCAAAAATAGATATTGTTCTGATATGTAAAACTACGTCGAGATTCCAAAGCAACTAGATCAAAACCGAAGGAAACAATTCCGTTGATACGTCAGATATCGAAAAGATGTATGGGCTCTACTGGCTTTCTCTACCACTTAGTAGTAGATAAAATTGTTAATGTAGACAGCATTTCACCATATGACTTAGACAAAGTACATATTTTCGTTATTACCCTGCTAAAATAAGCTGAAACCATGCAAAGTACTTTGATAATGATTTTTAGACGAGATAATTAGAAAACTAAGAGTACAAGGGGCAAACGGTTTTTGTGACCCATGTGACCAAAAAAGGGGTTTATGAGTATAGTCACTAAGACCATTCCTTATTCAGGTTTTTATCTTGTAATTTTTGGCCACTGCGATGAATATTGGCGCGTCGACAGCAAAGTAAGTGTAACTTAGATATCAAATAACAGGAGAAAGCAGGCAAATTAGCATCAACACTGGTGATTTTTGCATCACGGAGTGCGAAAACACTATTCTATTAACTCACGCTTATTAAAAAAAATCAATGGTTATAGCAATGATCTATTCCATTGGTGGATTATGAACAAAACAATTAAGCATGAGGTCGTACACAACAATCTGACCACGTTTAACCAGTCAGCTCCATAGTAATGTCGGTTGCTTAGTGACCAATGCTGTTTGAATAAGAGGCGGAGCAGAATCGGCAAAAAGGCAAACTTTTTCACAATCCAACGCGAAGTGGCAAAAAAGTAGACAGGAAGTGGTCGGCATTTATCAATCTAGAAGAAAGGTGGTGTGTTTTTGACTTCACACAATCGTAAACGTAAATGAATGCATATCTGGCTTAGCAGTGACTTGTAACTGGATTCAGTGAAAGAAGTCAGTGGTGGTACACTAGCAAGAAAGTGTGGTACTAATTGCCGATCCCATACGAATGAGGGGTTGGTTAATGTCAACTATGGACATCAAAAAACACGCGCACTTTGCAGGGCATCTCTAACTAGTGCGCTACGCGGACTCTTGAAAAGCGATTACTGACTAAATCAATTTTAGACTGATAAAACAATTAGAATTTCTCCAATCTCTCGGTACTCATCAGAAAACATCGTGAGCAAAGATCTTCACGAACAATGACCATCATTATTTTCCAGAGTAGCAATAGTTCGAGTGACTTCAATATTTTTTTTCTGTGATGTATTGGCTTGGAATTTGTTCAGTGTTACACTCCTTTTTGTTCTAATCAATAATCACTTACGAATAAGAGTAATTTGCAGTCATTAGTTGTGCTGTACACATTTTGCAAGAAACAGTGCGATTCTGGGGTATTATTTCGTGATATTTTGAATGAAACATTATGGAAAGTATGTTACAGTTTATCAGAAAGCAACGCGCTAAACGATGGGATGGTTCAGTACCCTCCCTACCACTTTCTTGCCATCAGTCAAGTTAACGCCCAGGACGCCTTAGTTCAGCTACCTCCAGATCTGCAAAAAGGTTCGTCTCGACCAACATTCATCGTCGTTCTTAATAAAGACGGAAACCTCAAGCAGCAGTCAAGTCAAGAGGTGAAATGATCGAAGACTTTCGTAAAAAATGAATGGAAAAGAATGGAAATGCTGGGATCTATACAGTAGCTTGATATCGAGGGTTGTGTAGAAAAACTTTTTTGTTTACTTTAAAATTCCATAGGTAAGAGCGGTTTGAGATGTAAAATAGGTGCGTGCGTACATTCCCTTCTCGGAATTTCGTTAAACCTACTTTTCTCTTACTTTTGAATTCTTCGTTTTTATTTATATGATTAAGTACTTTTTACTTTAGGAATTATGAAACGCTGAAAAGCGCGAGTATTTATCCGCATTTTTCGCAAAAATTAAACTGATCTTATATATGAAATTTTGAGGTAAATAAATTGTTTGAAGAATACCAGGGACGACTCAAAATTCGCAAGTGAATGGGAAAAAATGAGCTAGAAAACAAAAGCAGAAGATCAGATACTTCTTTTCATGAAATTAAATGAAATTATAATTTAGCTGATATCACGAGGTTGATAGATGAACTTTGATCGTCTAACGTTTCGTCGTCTCCGTCTTCATCGGAGCCGATGACACGAGTAAATTATCTCCAGTCGTTTTTCCACGATGTAGATCTTCGCCTTCGTTGTCATTCGAGTCGAATTTTCTTTGGTGGAGCACTGCTCCAATGAAGAACCTCATTCGGTGATGTGTTAATTTACAGGATGACTGCCTCTAGCTACCCATTAATACGATTTATTTCCTTCTTATAAGTTTTGAGTTTAGCGATATCATAAAAGAAACTATGGTTAATTGGAAATGCTGAAGTTAAAGAAAAGTTGGGTTCTAAAAATAATATCGTGCTTTGTGCTAGCTGAAACATTCACCTTGATGGCCAAAGTCTCTGAGTGGGAAGATTTTGGAAGACGTAGCTAAATTTCATTTGTCTACAAAGCGCTAATAAAAATACACATTGGTGCTTGCCTACATAGCAAGGCTATTGCTTGCGATACTTATCCGGGAAAAAAAACATCTTGAATGAAAGACTGATAACATTGTGTCAGCAACTAGAGATAACATCAAATAATCTCGTTAACTAATAGTTCCATTAATTCTTGAAAGAAATATCCTAACCCAACTTCCTATTGGCTATTGCATTCATTTGAGCCGCAGTTTTCTTGATAAGCACACACAACGTCCTTATTAAACTGTTCATTAATATCAACTGACGTTCGTGCGAATTTTGCCCTCCTCAGAACCTGGAGAGATGAACTTAACAGCAATTTAGTCAGCAAACCATAACCTGAACAGGAAAGCTGCAAAACCTAGTTTACCATTGTTTCGGAAACATAAATTCGTAACAATGAAATGTAAGCACCACAATGACAAAAAACTAACGAAAAAATTTTCCTTGAAAAATTAATTTTCGATTTTCGTTATGTCTTGAGTATACGAATGGAGATGTTTAGAGATGTTTAGTGTAGTGAAGGAGAGAGAGCTGCAGCTGGCCTTTTCAACTGCAAAAGCATCAAAAATGCTTCCACTAACCCGGAAGAGGGCTAAAAGGATGACAGACGAGAGCGTGCATGAGAAACAAAACACCTCAAGTACGAGCCGGGCGAGGAAATCGATGGCGAGGTTTGAGAACGGCGCAACTGTGTGCCACACGAACGTGGTCGGCATCGTCATTGCAGATTTAGGAAGAGGAAAATGAGAAATTTATAGATTCCGCTGTACGAATAAAGTAAGAAAAACATCAACAAAGCCTTAGAGATAGTGCTTATTTTGTTAGCCGGAAATACCTTGCTGATACCTTTGTAATCTTTTCCAAAACCGACTGCCTATCAATCTTGATTCCAGGCATTCCTTAGTTTCTTCTCGGAGTAATGCAGAAGGTTTTTGTTAAACGATGTATTTGCAGTCCATGTAATCCTTGTGCTGCAGGTCTCCAATTAAATAACTCACTGGACGACTGATGAAAAGGGTGAGCATGTGGAAAGTTATTCTGTGCTCTTGATGCAGTTGAAATCTAGGTTTGGTGATTCTATTCTGTTTGAGTAATCAGCAAAGCTTTGCCATATTTTTGCACTAGGTCGAGGATAACTTCCTTAACACCCGCGAAAAAATCAAGTTTTATGTTTGTCACAAAGTATCGGTTACTGTAAATTCATAGGAAACTCTCAGAAAAAGTATGTGACAATTTCATGTTAAGTTAGTAGAAATAAGAAAATTTTAAGACTTTAAAGTGCTGGATGAATTGAGCCAATTGAGATTCATTTATGTTACTTTGTATTCGACTGTTTTTTTGGAACTCGCTTGAAATTATTGCATCCTGACAGCATATGTCAAGCGTTTCATGCGGTCTGTTACCAGCACTTACACAGTGCAATGCACCTGTTTCGGCTTTGCAGCCTCGTCAGTTTCACAGTGCCTGTAAAACAGGGAACTGAACCCGCGCTCCATCCTTACCGGAGGTGCATCTCAACTGCACACACTGCCGGGGCTCTTGTTCTGCCATCAATCCTTGTGCGATACATGGTTTCGACCTATCGGCAAGAAACGGTTAACGGTTTAGCTTGTTAAGCACATATAAACATTGAACCTCAATTACGCCCACAGTCACTGGATATGTCCACATGTAATCGGTCAGAACTGTGGGTCCAATGTGTGCATGCCAATTCAAACCAATGATGGCTGGTTGCAGCCTGATCGATATCTTGTATCGCAGAAAGAGTGATAGTAAAGCACGAGTTATGGTAGCGCAATAGGTCAGCACGCACGCGAAAGTTCAGATGCGGATCCACATTCCACCTATGATTACAGCTTTGCATATTACTCAATATTATTAGTTATATGGGGGAGGGGGCCGGGGCCAAGTGGTTGTGATGCTCGTCGCGGCTCAGTGCGATTCACACCTCAACACTCTCCGGCAGTCAACAACGAACGCCCTATGGAGGGCCACAACTTAACTATCCTCAAGATTACAAGGACACATGGTCAACCATAATCCTACGACGTGCAAGAAGAAGACGGATAACGATTGAATGCTAGAAGTAGTAGGATCCGCACAGTGAAAACCTGTGAGACAGCCCATTAAAGTAAAAGGAAGTGATATTAGTCATATAGTTTTAATATCATACTAGTGCTGAAAAAGACAGTTATATTGTCTAAGCTTCCTAGATTAATTAGATTTGATTGAAACGTTGGCTAAATATATAACTTAGTTTCAAATGAACTTTCATACAAATTACCTCATTGTATTCCCATAACCGTTTCCTTGATCCGTTATCTTCTCCTTCACATGAAGTTTAAGTACAAGCTGTTTCTACAATCTTTCCCTTTATGTGATATCATCTCCTCCCATGAAAGATATCCTATTACATTCACATCAAAACGTGCACTTGTAGGTTTTTGTGCTCTGAACTTTCTTTCTCATCGGTTGTACGCCTATAACCTTTTGCATTAAGCCTTCGTCTTCGTTCCCTATATAAGCTTAAAGCCCGTCCTCACTGAGTAGTCTGTGAGTTCCATAGCTCCACTGTTCCCGTGTTACGATTGTTCACCCACTTCGCTCCTATCTGTTCACTCAACTACGTATCGTCGGACTCTCATAGTATTGTCATTAATGCTGTAAACAGTTATATCACAAACATGATTTGTTTCCGTGCTTACGTGAAAAGACCCGCGTGACAAATTAGTGCAAGTCGAGCATTCTTCTCCGACTTAGTAATTATTGTGTGCTAAAGACTAGCTCGAAACTCAGCACTCTCCGTTGAAGAGCCAACACAATTTGGTGCACTGGTGGCTCAGTGGTAGAATGCTCGCCTGTCACGCGGGCGACCCGGCTTCGATTCCCAGCCAATGCGCCAAATTGTATTGGCTGTTCAACGGAGAGAGCTGAGGTTAATCTTTAGCACACAATAATTACTAAGTCGGAGCAGAATGCTCGACTTGCACCATTTTGCCACTCGGATCTTTTCACGTAAGCACGGAAACAACTCACGTTTGTGATATAACTGTTTTAGCATCATTGACAATACTATGGGAGTCTGGCGATATGTAGTTAAGTGAATAGATAGGAGAGAAGTGGGTGAATAACTGGAACACGGAAACACTGGAGCTATGGAACTCACAGATTACTCAGTGAGGACAGGGTTTACTCCTATATAGGGAAGGAAGACGAAGGCTTAATGCAAAAGGTTACAAGAGTACAACCGATGGGGAAGAAAGTTCAGAGCACAAAAACCTACAAGTGCACGCTTTGATGCTTTACAGCTACAAGTGCACGATGTGAAAGGAAGTAAATGTCTTGCATGGGAAGGCGATGCTATCACATTAAGGAGAAGGTTGAGGGAACAGCTTGTACTTAAACTTCATGTGAAAGAGAATATAATGAATTAAGGAAAAGGTTATGGGAAGCAATGGAGTAATTTGTATAAAAAGTCATTTGAAACTATATTACATTTTGAGTCCAAGGTTTCGGTATTTCTACAAACCTAGGAATGTTGGACAATACAGAAAAAGGAACTATCTGTGAAATAGTCTCTATATAATTGAAGATTCTAACCGACTGCATAATTAATTGATCACAATCAGCCACATTCTTTATTTGAAGGCAACACGCTACTCCTGAGACCTGTTTCTTGGATCGCCTTCTCCCTGCCGCTGTAGTTGTTGTAACATCAATCGTTTTCGGAGGAAGCAATCACTCAAAAACATTTTCAAATAATTAGATCAAAAATACTAATAGTTGTGCAACTCGAAGGTTTGTTAATTTTCATGCGCCTCGCTTGGTATAGAGTGCATAAAATTTATCATATTGGCCGAAATTGAAAAAAACAATGGATGGTTCGCCAAAAGTAATGCTGATCATTGCATGTGATCCCACTTCATCGATTATTCCTGATATTTTTCTCGATTGTTAGTGCAGTTCAGATTCCGGCTTCTCAGATCATTGCGTAATTTCGTTCGAATTCTTTATTCGTAGCTATGATATGCGAAGATGAGATGAAGGTGCAGCGCTTCCTTTTCGTTACCTCCACCCTCTTTGAGCCCGTTGGTGATAATGCATTTTTTGTTTTTGTAAAGTGTTTTAGTAGTCATTCAATAGCTAGAATTGAGTGTTTGAACGACTTATGTTATTCTTTGAGTGAACTGTTTTCTTCGCTGTAGCAGTTGAAAGAATATTTTGTTTCACATTCAAGCATTTCTTGCCGGATAATGGATTTTTCATAAGCAGTAAGTAATCACTAGATAGGGCGAATCTTAGCTAATTCAGCGATGTAGATGTTTTTAGAAAGTACTCTTTGGGTTGCTGTAATAGTCAAAGGAAGATTAAACTTCTCAAATCTGGATCATTTTCGACGGACCTATCCTGTTTTGACCTCTTGGGAAGATCGCGTTTTTTTGATTTTTCAGAGTTTTAATAGCCATTCGATAGATCAAATTTAGAAAATTTTGATGAAATGCTTTATTTTTTATAAGGTTTCTTTAACACGCTCTAACACTAAAAACAAACTTATCTTTCACACTTAAGTATTTCTTGCCTAACAAAGTTTTTCCGCAAGACTTTTAATATTTATCAACAGCTCAAATCTTCACCATTTCCATAAAAATTTTGTTTTGTATTTGGCTCCTTATCGTACTGTAACACTCAGAAGAAGATTACCTCTCAGTTAGTTGATATGTTGTTAAAGACACGGTGATTTGGGGCCAATATCGCGAAATCTCCCTTTGTAGTGCGAAAACCCGATTTTCTTCTGACTGTCACACCTCTCCGAGGAGTCCTCTCCAAAAAGAAGTTACGTCCTTGAAAAAAAAGTTTATCCGGCAAAAAAGCCTTGAGTGTGAAACAAATGTTACTTCGACTATTACGTTGCAAAAAGCAAGCCATTCGAGAAACAAAATACACCGTTCAAATTCACTTGATCTCAGCTATCGAATAAATACTAATAATCAAAAGAGGTCTTTTGTAGAAAAAACCAAAGGTTCACGAGCACAATCCTTGAAATCGGTTGCATATGACAGAAGTTATTTCCAAAGTAGGGATTTTCGAGACAATTGAGCATTGTTCTTTCTATAAATACGTTTACAAAAGCTTTTTCAAGGATGACTAAAGTTATTTTTAGCATAAGAGTTTTTAGAAATCAACATTTAACTATACAATCCCCAAAAATCCGCTTTTAATAGAAAATTGGATTGCGATTGTAAAACGTCATCTTTTATATTTCATTAGAACGTACTGTGGGATTATTTCAAGACAATAAGCTTAGTATGCAATAAAAACTTTTCAAGCTAACTTCTCACTACAAAAGCATGAAGAAGATAACAGAAATTGTTCAGTAACAGTTGGAAATATACTTCTTTTAGCAACGATGTTGTTTTTCCCTTTGGAAAGGCATGATTTTGGGAAAACATCAGCGTTAATCTTGTTGAAATCATTTGTACAGGACCCTCATCAGTAATATTTTATCGTTTTTGATGACAATGTTCACTGAGAGCATTAACCTGAATTTCTATTGGAGCACACACCACTCTTCGTAGTCCGTTGGAACGGCGCGCCCAGCTGAGGGTCATATTCGTTCTGTTCCGTCCATTTTTTTGGATGTCCTGAACTGCACTACCGCACTCATCCAAGTAACACTTCGCTCTACCTTTTTTTGTGGTATTAAAAATCTCAGTGACATTTTGATGCACCACTACGTGGAATTCGCTTATGATTTTTAATTTCAGAGAACTTATACAGTCCAGGCAATATAAAACAACGTCAAACAAACCAGTGAAAATCAATGGAAATATCGCTCTCAAATTGGTCCGAAGATTTAGTGGAATCTCGAGTGAGTGGAAAAAGAAGCTTACTGGAAGTAGAATGTAATCAGTCTTCTTGACGGATTTTTATGATGGAAACCATGACAACACCTTCTTGATATTGTACATCTCGATGTAGATAATACAGACATGCTTTCGATAATTAGAAAAGAAAGTCAAAGTGTTTCTTCTCTTTTCTGGCACTGTGAGTAGACAAATACAAGCGTACACATACACAATACCAGTAAAACACGGAAGTGTTGAGTTTTCGAGAGCAGACTATTGCAATCGGAACGACTACCAATATATCGCAGGAAGAAATGGGGAAAAAAGATGCAAAAACTTCTCAAGACCCCCATAGGCGTTTCAGCTGACCCTCAGTTCCATGTCCTGTGACTGTCGTGTTCTGCAAGTAAATATTAGGGTTGAGATTGTAATTATTAGGCTATGCTGAAATTTTAGGTGAAAATTTGGAAAATTTGCAGAAGTGCATTTCAAAGAAGGGTTTTTGATGTCTAGTAGATGAAAAGAATATTTGGAAGACCTCTACTCTGCCTGAATGTATATCTAAGTGGAATGATTGTATAGTCCTTTCCAAATCTCTTTATTTCCGCCTTATTTCTTTCTGTGTAACATGATTTAATTCTCTCGTTCAAGCAATTTCCTATACACGTCACTCAGTAGGCATCCCCTTTCTCTGAAAAATAATGTTTCAACCTTCCAATCAACTATCTTGAGATATCGCTTGAAGATTCAACATAGTCTTATAAAGTATTTTGAGCGTTTCAGAAGCCTGGTGTGGCATCTCTTGTGTTAAGCATACGTTTGGCTTTCTCGCAACCCTCATAACTAGCACATGCCTTTCGGTTTACCTTTCTGGGCCGCTAACATTAGTTGTAAAGGTAAACCGAAAGGCATTTGCTACTGATGAAGCTTGCAAGAAAACCGGAACATACATCTGGCACATAGCGGTTCGTTCATTTTCATATTTTCTGAACTGTTGTGGATCACGTAGCAATTAGCCACTTTCAATCACTACGAATTATCAATTAAGTAGTATGGAAAAGCAAATCTACAGAAAGATTTTGCTTGTATCATGTGAACTTTGATAGTGAGTTCAACTTTTTATTTTATAAATCAATACAATTACCTCAACTTTTGATTGACAACAGATGGGTGCAGGTATTATAGTGGTACTAATGCGTAGATGCAGCTCGATCAAGGTTCAAATTTACATTAGATTAACCAGACTTCCATTGTTCCTACGTCGGAGAGTTATCATTCTTGTTTATGAAGAACTCCTTCGATGAACAAGGCATTACGGCTGTCTGTAGTGAGAATTCAAAAATGCCCTCTCATGTCAACTATGATTTCATAGTGAATCGACTTGACCAGGATATTTCAAAATTCATGACGAAGACCTTAAACAGCAGCCGAATGCATGCGAAAATACGAATCCCTCGCAATTGATAGATTCGAGATAAACGAGTCAAAAAAGGGGGCGCTGAAATCTATCTGTGGTGCTTAAGCGGAAAAAAATTTTACCAAATATTCATGTGCTACAGTGTCCGAAAATGGGCTCACTTGAGAACAAATACATAGCTGAAGCGATTGATCTCTACAAAACTAATATGTTGGTCGAAAGTCAAAATTGGGAGTTCTGTGCCGTAGTGATAGAATGATTGATAAAAAAAACTGTACTTATATGTTAAACGGCGACAAATGAAAAACTGATCTAATTCGCTGATTAGAAACTTTTCATAAAAATGTTAGTGATCCTTCGAGCTCAAATCTCGAGCTACATTTGCGCGCAGCCGGTTTTTTAAAAAACTTTTTATAACGCTGTAAAATCCTGAATAAAACCAATTTGACACGACCATATATGAGGCTCAATCATATTTTCCCTGCTAAATGGCAGTGAAAAACACTTCTTCCAGAAAATAAGCAGTGTTGGCATCAGTAAAACTTATACTGTCAAATGATTTATAATAGTTTGAAGAAAGAGCTCTGTCCAACGAGCTGTGAAACACAAATCTTTTCTCTCCCCTACACCGCTATCTAAAGAGCTTTACTAAGAAGTAAACACATTTTGGAGTTCTGCGAAAATTGTGCTATCGAATGAGTACTAGCACGTCAAAGAAAGAGTTCTGCCCATCAAAATATATGCGAGATAAGGAAAAAAACGCGTCGTCGTGTAAAACATAATTTTATTTTGGATTTCACACCGATCTAAAAAGGCCTTTTCAAAAACCGATACTACATGCAGCTGTAGCCAAAGATGTAAGCTTTCGAATAAGTACCAAGACTCCGATGCAGAGTTCCTGTCCAGCGAATGAGATCCGTTCATCATCAGTCGCCGTCTGACATATAAATACCTAGAAACATCCCACATCGACTTTTTCCATAGTTTGTAGGCAGTGAAGCCGCTGAATTATGAGGCTCAGAGGATTTTGTAAATGTTCTAATTACCGCATATCAATTCGATAAGAATATAATCACTTCTAAAGCTTTTGATTTTTAGTATATTTTCGCAATACAGCTACAAGCAGCATTTTCTGAGCTACAGCGGTTGTAAACATATCAGTCTATGAAAAGGAAACTAGATTATACGCAAATTAGCTAGATTGTTATTCAAACGACTGCATGAAATATGTAGCTCACAGCATATTCTGTGCTATCAGGAAAGGTAAAGTCAAAAAATGCATCCCATCGCACTCTCTGTATTTCAATTTATGATGGTTTGTTTCAAAATACGGAACTTTTGTGTCGCACTTTTTGTACCAAATTTACAACTCCTTCAACACAGATGTTATGGGAAGTGTGGCTCGTTAGAAGCTAATTTCTATACTCAACATTTTCCACAAAGTATTGTCTTAGAGGGTTTCATCAACTGGTAATAGATTTGCTCTAATGATTGATTATTATTCCAATTCAATCGCGGTGATGAATCATTATTAACGTGTCGAATGAGTGGGTGATTCTGATAAATAACGGAGTCGTAGCAGACGCTTCAAAGCACTTCTAATGGTAACAGCTATATGTTTGTATAACGGATTGCAATAACACAAAGGAGAATTGGCACACACATCATACACGCCCCTTTGGACCGATAAAACAAATTCGCTTTTGTGAAGATGTCAATCCCTGAAATCTGCAATTGTTAAGAATACCGTTTGTTAACCAAAAACTAGGTGATCCTAAACGGTATGATAATGGGCGTTATTCGCAAAACTAAGCATAGGGCATCTGTTGACTTTTCGAGTACTAAAAAATATGTGGTGATTATAAGTTCCTTGTACTCGAAATAGAATCATTAGTTCGATCTTCTACTCTTTAGCAGCCGCGTCCTCAAACTCTCTAGGATCGGCAACATGGCGCCAGAAATGAATGGGAGACTTGAAGAGCAGTGTATAACGTGAATCCACAAGTTGCCTCTTTCTTATCGGTCAAGTGCATGGCTAATACATCAATACTTATTTCGCACTAGCTAACATTTTGGCGAAGTTCACCTTCTTCGGAGCCGCGAAATGTTTACAGTGATACACAATCTACTCATCCAAAAACTTACACAGCTCCGGCAACAATAGTTCCGAGTTTGAATTCCAGTCGCATGGGCAATGGAAAACAGTTTCATTATACATTTCACGTCGCCTTCTCAATGAAGATCAGGCGCACAGAAACTACGCTGGAAAATTTTGTGCCTCAGTAAACTTAGAAAAACTGCATCAAATATTGGCTAAAAGCGTCTATCTGCGGTTCAAAAAAAAACCATGGCGCTCACTTAGTATATCAGCAGGTCGGCACAAAAATCACTTTAATGGCAGATATGAATTTTAATCACCTCTATGAAGCTTGATAAAGCATGATGCATGTTGCAACTTCAGAACATTAGTCAATGCCACTCACTTTATCTTCTCATCAATGCCACTCACTTTATTTCCTCATTATTTCACCGGTTCAATACTTCACATGAAGGTGTTCTAAAAGGTTCGTACCCTTTCACTTACAGTTTACACCTCGAGAAAGCTAGTCAGCATCTCCACCAAAAATTTCAGAACAGGAACTTTTATGAAAATGAAGGTAAGTGAACGATGATGGATAAGTGACGGATCAAAGTACAGCAGTTCTACAGCAATAAATGAATGAACTAGTGTCAGTATTATCAAAACATCAATATACTCCTTTCATTGGCGATCCTTTTGCTCAAACGACCAGTTCTATCCATATTATATTTTCGCCTACAAATTTTTGTAGAATCCTCGATGATATACAAGACTTTTGAAGACGGCAGGGAATCTTTTGTAGTAAAAATTCCTTCAAAAGAAAGACATTGTGATTTTGACCTTAGGCAAAGCAAGGACCTTCGTTGCGCAGTAGATAATAACAGGTGAGTCAGTAAAAATGAGTAAATTAGAGGATTATCTATGAGCATCTACATGAGAACCGCTAGCAACTATGATGTTAAGGTCGAGGTTATGCTCTATAAATAGAAATCTTTGATCAGACTAATATGCTGACAGATCATACATTTCTTGCAAATGATAACCTGCTTACAGATGAGCAAAACAACTCCGATCACTGCGCTTTCATCGTCTACAAATGATAACCTGCTAACAGATAAGCAAAATAGCACGGAACGACGCTCTTTCATTGTAAATGAAGGCCTTTTAACAACGAAGTTGGTACTGATAGACGAAAGATTGTCTGTTCGCGTAAGAGATTGAGCTCGAAACAGAGTGCTTTGAATCGCAGTGCCTCTTTGCGTTGTAATATGCTCCATACGCTAATTATTGAATTCATCAAAATTCGAATTTGTTGCAAAAGAAGTCGCTTCTGAAATTATAATGTTTTGTGTATCAATCAATGCAGCTGACTAATATGAGACCTCGCTCAAAAGTAATATGATTTGACAATGTATTTTGAGCGTTTCATGAGGTCATATAGGGAAAAGTTCCTGAGGAACTTACTAAACAGAAGGGCACTGTGCAACTGACGAGGCTAGAGGACCGAAACACGTGTTTTGCGTTGTATAAGTGCCACATAACAGATCTTAGGAAAACCTAAAAAACATTGCAAGATTATGTTATAGTTGTGTTGGTATAAATTTGATTCTTGGTGTTATATTCTTTGCCCACGTTGATCTTCGTTAAAGGATAGTATAAAGCTTTCTGTATGAGATGAAATCACTCTGAGTTTAATGAAAATTGTTAAAATTTACAGCTTTCTACCAATAACACACAAAAGTCTTTATTAAATAATAATTACACACTTGGATTCTTGCCATTACGAAACCTTTTCTTATCCGATTTTTACAGCCAGTTCGCATATCGCATTTCGTCCTTGCAAGACATGGATATAATACTTGATTAGTTTGATTTTGAGCATCAAAATGTTAAAACAAACCATTATTCCCGGGTCAGCAACTGAATGTCACGCCTATCTCGTAGAATGAAGACCTTGCCATCATGCATAAGCGCTATTCATAAAGTTAATGTATGAGTCAAATATCACATAGCGAGCCTGATTATGCTTAATTTGTGGCCCAATGCTATGGGATTGACCAATGCCAAACACTAGTAAAAGGAATTTTTCACGGCATTACGCAGTGAGTCTCCGAATGGGCCGTTAGTATTAACAGTTTACAAGATTCACTGCCTTAACTTAACACGATTGGATGCCATCCTGGTAAATACACTCCAAGGACAATTACATTCCTTTGATCCGTAAAGATCAGCAATTACTTTGGATAACCAATTAAGTAGAGTCTTCCAAGGGCCTCTAGAGTCTCTGGGAAATGACCTCTAATCGGTATTCAGCCTATTAATACGATGAAAATGCAGGGATCTCTAAGTTGCGAATGAATCCACACTCGATGATCCGCGACCTCTATAACTGATCAATAGAAAGACAATGAAGCGGTTTGAAAAACTAGTGGGCCCATTCAACAACTAAGGGCACCGATAATTGTGAATAAATCTATTGACTAGTTTCTATATAGATGCTTTTACAAGAGGAACGGTGGCTGAGTGGCTAGTGATGCTTGGCGCTGCTCAACGTGAAACCGAACACCCACCGTTCACACTCCTTTTTCCCTCAGCACTCTCCGACAATCAACAACGAACACCGTACGGAGTACTCCGGCCTCGCTATGCTTGAGATTGCAAGGAGACGTTCTCAACTAGCATTCTTCGACGTTCGTAAAGAAAATGAAATTCCCAAGTAGGCGAACGCGACGAATCGAATGATAAAAGTACTGGGGCTTGCACAGGAAAAACAACTGTGATGCGGGTCAACTAAAGTGATGAAGTGAAAAATTTATTTACTAGTGACGGAAGCACTAAAGCGCCGCTACACATGAAGTATAAATGACGTATTTAGCCACGCCAAACCACTGTCTT
This sequence comes from Parelaphostrongylus tenuis, assembly GCA_019055375.1. Taxonomy (NCBI): domain Eukaryota; kingdom Metazoa; phylum Nematoda; class Chromadorea; order Rhabditida; family Metastrongylidae; genus Parelaphostrongylus; species Parelaphostrongylus tenuis. The sequence continues at coordinate 89,371 of JAHQIW010000320.1, forward strand.
GTACAAAATAATGGTGCCTTATTGAGAAATTCGAGGGATTCGCAGTTATTTTCATTGATAAATGTCATCACAAGTTATTATTCATCAAATTCAATAAAAGCAACGGAGTTCCGTTTTAATCAATAATTATTTTCGACTATCTTCCAGCTTCACCTTACAAAAGTTCTTGTAGACATTTTCAGTGAAATAAGAGTTTTCTTAGACGGAAGCGGCAATAGTAATTTTTTCAAAGAAATTTTTCGAGAGTTTTGACGACTTCATGACTAAGACTGTGCCAAGCTCATTCATCGTAAGGGATTTGTTATCTCCATTACACGCAGTATAGGTATCATGGTCTTAGTGTTTGTAATTTGATGATGCACTTTGTCGACTGCATTTTCTGTCACTGACATCAATTTCTCTGTGAAGAAAAATTACATGTTTGATGCGAATATCATTTGCGGCGTTAGAATCACCTGTACAAACATTTTTCAGCACTTATAAGCTATGAAATTCGATCGAAATGATTGACTAAAAACATGCAATGTGAGTTCGTTTTCTCTCTTTTTTTTCATAGATTTAGTTTATAAGCATCATGCTGACTTATCCATCAATGTTCTATATGTTGCTCAGCAATCTACCGAGCCTACTACATAATTACAGTTTTCAAATTCTTAGATTTTTCAGTCCATTTTCGTGGTGCATCGCAGCATTTTTGCGAATCTCAGTCTTATAAAATGAGCGATAAATAACTTTACGAGATCCTTTTTCTTCATAGATCTGTCATTTTGACTGCATATATTTGATTGTAGACACTTTAACAATGAACAATCCATCGACCATATCCTTTGTAGTCCGCTTTCACTGGGAAAAAATACGGAGAATAGAGAAACGTAGCGCATGTTGATATTAAATTATTAGGCTGTCTCATTATTTCTTTCTCCTTTCGGCATGTTTGTTAATTCAATTGTTGTTTATCTAAAGAAATGAATTAATAAACAATAGAGATCAATCATGATCAATCATGTGCAATCATTTACTCGGAAAAGCTTGAATGCCTTCCACCCAAAAAGAATGAGGCTGGCGATTAACGAACTCAGCAAGGTTACTTTTGAGCTGTTTGTAATCTTTAGAATTTTTCTACCAGCGAGTATGCTTCAAAGCGCGATAGAGATGATAATCATATGCAGCAATACCACGATTATACGGTGGATGTGGTACCGTGGCCCATTGCAGTTTTTCCAACTCAAGGCCAAGTCAACTTTGCAATTGAGGTCAGACGCTATAGGGGAAAAGAGCATTACTGTGTCGTTTCGGAGAATCTCGCACTGTTGCGGCCAATTTCCGAAGATGTCCCCAGTAGACGACGACATTTATTGCCTGCTGTTGTCGAGCAATATTCCAGAACATCATACCTTTTCAATCCAAAAAAAGCGTAGACCATAATCTTTGAAGCACTAAACTTTCGGCTTTGGTTGAGCTCTGAGGCTGCTAATATCCTGACCAGGTTCCCTCTTAGTATCCTAGTATCCTATCACCTGGTTGCAAGCTACTAGAACAATCTTCAACAGATGACACTCTTTCGATATAGTCCAATGAAATAGGCAGAAACTTTCAAATAATAGTGCGAATGAAATCATGGGATAATCCAACATCATGAAATTCAGAAATATAAGAACATTACACTTAATAACAATTTTTCAGCACCAACGACTACTAATTTCGTATACATTTTTCAGCTATCCTCCTTTCAACGTTTGTTATTTTCACATTGACTTTCTGCAAAGACAACAGATTTGTTGACGACAGGACTCTAATGCGTGATAAACGACAGACTTATTACCTCTGTGGCATCTATCCGAATCAGTACTACTCAATCACACGTAAGATTTTGTCTGGAGTTTGTCATTTCTTGCTATTTGAAGAGAAGATTCAACTGTTTACTAACTCTCTACTGATGCGCTTTGCTGAGATCCGTTATGGAGAACTACTCAAGAGTAATCAACCATAGGGGACTGCGCGTACCATTTTCCGTACACGCCTACTTGAAGGACTTTTGAGCTGGTGAAGATTTTTTTACATAGTTGAAATAGGTAATCCGTAGCTTGTAAAACGGTGATCTATTCACCGCACTTTTTTTGTGAAGACCTTCCTAGTAAGTTATTCAGCTAAAGAAAGTTACATTTCAACTTCGATGTGCATAATTTACGCAGCTGACTTCCGTGCTTGGCTTTTCACAAAACTTATAGCAGTCATCTGATAACTAAGCCTCAGCGATTTCGCGACTGGATTTCATCCATCAAAAGCTTTCTAATAGCGTTGTAAGAGTGAAAAGAGTAGTACGTTTTGTACTCGAACAAATTACCCATGTTATTGATGTTCAACGCGGGTTTATTTGATAAAAATTGGACTGATTTGCTATGAAATGACAACACAAGGCTTTTCTAGAACTCTAATACAAAAACTAAAGATTTAATCAAAACAGTCATCAAATTCCCTAAATTTATAAGTCTTTGATACTTGCACCAACAAGTAGATTGTACATACTCAGCTATGTATTATAATATAATCTTTATTAATTGATAATCTATGCGCTGGCTGAATAAAGCACTGGTAGTGATTCATTCGAAAGCACATCGCTTTCGCTCAACCCTCGTTCATCCCACAGATCCTGTTTATCACTTCAGAGTGCTCAAACTGATACCAGGATAATCTTCATCCCAAGAAGGCTGACCACTCCTTTCTAAGGAAATGGCAAACGTTAATATCTCATGAATTTCACACTAATGGACATGAATAACATTCAACGACATTTGTAAGGATGACGAAGTAATTTTCAAGGAGCGAGCTGAGAGATGCAAGGAAACTACTAGGTCGACGAAGAAGTTTCTTGTTGTACAGAATATCGGTTACTGTTAATTTACGGGAATATGTTAAAAATGTTTCATGGGAAAGAGCTGGACCTAGTCTATGATGAATCAAAGGAAAAGCACCCGACGCTGATTCGTCGAAAGTACGTACTCTTCAAGCAAAACAATGCTAAACCTCACACCGCGGCAAAGAAGACTAAGGAAAGTTTGATGAATTGAGAGTAGTCGAGATCTTGCCACACTCAGCCTACAATCCAGATGCTGCGCCGTCCGATTACGGCCTTTACCGCTCAATAGAACTTTTACTGCATGGACGCCGGTTCAAGACACTTGATCAAGTTGAAGAGGCATGTCAAGAGTTTTCAATTCAGAGCCCAAGAATCGTATTTTGAGCAGATCCGGAAGCTTGTAGATAAATGGCAGAAGATCGTAGATAATGATAGACTTTATTTTAAAGAATAATTATTGCTGTTCCTTTACTGGTCATTGGTATGATCAGAATCTTCAGCGGGTGTTAAGGAACGTTTTCCTCAACCCAATATTTGATTTACACATATATGCGAGGGGTCGTCGCAGTGTTGTGGCACAATGTGGAACTGTGGACTTTCGATTTGTTAGCAAACGCTTTTCATCTTTACCTTAGTGAATCATAAATTAGGAGAGCACCTTGAACCAATTACTAATGAACATTCATTGTGTTTTCTTACCAGACTAGCATAACAATGCTAGGGATATATTAAACTCAGCCTTTCGTGAAGAAAAATGGAAAAAACTTACGAAGAAAACATTTATGCTACATTCGCTGTGAAAAGCATATCAGTAACATTAAGAATAGTTTCTGTCCAATTGTACTACATTTTCAAGATGATTTTGAAACTTTCTATACCTTAGGCATTCCATAATTACTACTAAATTCTAGGATTCGTAATTCTTCGTAAAGTCGTGCATAGACCTTACACCAGAGTCATTAAAACTCTATTTTCCGAGATCGTACAGGTTTGAGTACAGAAAAGTACAGATTTGAATTTCGAAACAAGTAAGCTTTTATCGTCATCACATCTCGCTGCTGCATAAGCTGAGTACACATCGTTTGAGAAGTCCATTGTTCCGATAAACATTGCCGACATCATCTGCTATCACTACAGTAATCCTTTAACGGCACTGATATTGACAAAATTAACAGCCATATGATAAATATTTTCCTTGTCACGTGACCTGACATCACATGCATCCCAGCACTTTTTACACTCCATTCGTTTTTTGCATTCTTCGTTCACAAAGGTCTTCGAACATTCAATTTACTGATGTTTGGAAATTTCGTCTTTTTCATCATTGTACTGTACAACTCGATAGTTTCACTTTTTATGTTTGTAGCTGCTTGCTGAGACGATTCCTCATGCCATTTTGGAGATTGGCGCGCTAGAACGTCCCTATGTCGACTCGTGAGAGAGCGTAGTTAAATCCAAATCTTAAATATAAAGCTCCCGGCGTTGACGAATCTCTGAGGGATGCGCCATGCATTCGCCTTCAATTTCTAATTTCGTTCGACGTGATTGAATGCATATCTGGCCTTTACAATGACTCGCACTGGCCTCCCATTGTGTCACGTCAGTGCTGCTTATCATTTCGGACAGGTGGGATCAATCTTCCAGCAACTTGCCGACCTAGGAAAGACTAATCTGTAAGCCATGAATGCGAGATTAAACCATCGACCTTGTGTGATACATGTGGAACCTCTAACTACTGCGCGACATGCACTCGTATCTGAACCCTTACTCTATGAATTATGCATTACTATTCACTGCGATATCCCTTATTCTGTATGGCAAACATGCCGATCATAACGGTAAAGACACGATTGAGTTTTGAAGAAAAAATTATGACGGTGACCTCTGATCTTTTTCATTAATCCTATAGACAGAGCGTGGTAGGTGGTATTCATTGTGTTCAGGCAATGTTATGCATTATATCTCATAATTGCTATCTGAGCCACTTTGTTATGTGGTCTGTTGAATGGGATCTTGTACAGCCTGCTACACGTGTTTCGACCTTGACAGCTCGTCAGTCGAGCAGAACACTTCGCCTTTTAGCCAATCCTCCGTGGGTGCTCCAGACCCCACACTAAGAGTAGGTGACGATGAACAATTTACACTACACTGCTGTCAAGTAAAAATCACAAGAACAGCAGTTTTGTACACTCATTTGCTTGTAGTTGTATTTTGGAAATATTATAGCGTTCTTCTTGAATGGTTTCTTAAGACCATGCGACTAAAAGGCGACGGGTTCTACCCGACTGACACAGTGTGAGGTCGAAACACGTGTATCGGGCTGCACAAGAACCCTTTGAACAGACCAAATGACAAGTTGATTCAGACGACTTATTTGAGATATATTGTAATTTGATCCTGGTCTTGAGAAAAACTCGAATAGTACGGTATTATATATTTCCAATGACCAGCCAAAAGCAGTCGAGTATATAAAACTGCTTATGCACTAGTAAAAACAGTTCAAAGGATCTTTTTTTTTGCTCTACTTTATGAAAACCGATAAACAAGGTGATAGCCAAGGCGCTGGCATGGTCCCCTTCCCAACACTCTCTTGCAATCAATTAAATGAATGCCTAGGAACACCTCAGCTTGGCTGACTTCAAAATTGTAAAGAGAAACGTCTTAACCCCATTTTTCAACGTCATTGAAAAATACAAAGTCCTCAAGCAGCCAACGGAGCAGTAGTGAAGTTTGTGAAGAAACAAATCGAAGAACTGTTCAGATCTGCAGAGCAACGTGTGAAAATATACCAAATTTGATTAAAGAGATTATTAATGTAAAGGATTTGCTTAAGCATGCTTAGTGCCAGCACTGTGCATTAATGGTGGTCGCTATCTGGGTGTTGGTTGCATCAATCCGGCTCAATGTACACCATTTTACAGGTAAATTTTGGAAAAAAAATTTGGCAGTGAATTTCCACTTAACCTTGATACCGAAACCCAATACCTTAACTTTTATTGATAAGTTAGATCTAGGTCCTTAGAAAGATTCAATTGTCCAATCGTCCAAGATTCGGGTCGACACGATCCCCGTAGAAACTCGTCGCAGTGAAGAACGGATGTGCAGAATCGACTCGGATCATTGACTCTCTGAAGAGGGAGAATGTGTCGAAGATGTGTCAACTTGTCAGAGAAAGAAAATACGATGAGAAAGCAGAAAGTTCCTGAAAATCTCCAAGAGTTTCATTTTTTTTACATCTTTGTGTCGTTTTTGCTCGATAGTTTTGTTTAGATTTATCTAGTTCACTACTTTCAGCTCCAAATTGCCTGTTGAACAGTATGAGTGTGTCATTATTGGAGAAAATGTTTAAAGTTTTTCAAAGCCGTTGAGGAGATTAGTGAGGATAAAGGTGCTGGTACGACAACAGAATTGACTGTGGGCTGATGGTTTAAGCGATTCACAGAAGGCAATTTTGATTTCGAAGGCATGCCTCGTTCTGGCTGGCCGATCGTCTTGGATGAAAGTGACTTGCAAGCCGCCTGGATGCTGAGCTTTCATCGAGCACTCGTGATTTGGTTGAAGAGCTCGGTGTTTCGCAGTGTCAACAAGTTGCAACAATTTCTTAACTCGAAACTATAAACGGAATTTGTGGAAAAGTGATCGTTTTTGTTGCTGTTGGTTTGCGCATAAAAACGAAACTTTTGGAAATTTTCCAGAACTTTTTGCTCAATCCCAAGGTGCTAACATTATGAGAAAATTTTTGAACAATCCTAGAATGCTCAGCTATTTTTTATACAATTAATTGAATCACTCTCAAAACTCGGCTTTATCTGTATCACTTTTATTTCTTTTTCAATTTCTGGAAAGACGGAAAATTTGCATATACCTTTGAATTCAATTTATTTTTTTAAGTGGGCGCACTACGTGCATCAATGGATGCTGTTGCACTGTTCCAACTGTCCAGCCTTCGAAGAGATTTGGTATGTAAAGTTCAAGTAGAGAAAAAGTTCTTTTTGTAGACGAAATATGACAACAAATATTTCTGAAAACCTGTCTGTTTGGAATAGATGATCAGATCTTTGATGAAATAGACATTCAACATTTTGATAAGTTACATTATTCTCTGAACATTTTCTTTTTTTTTTTCTTTTTGGGTCAAACTCAATGTTGTACTAATGCGGTTTGTTCAATAAGCTGATTTTTCGGCAGTTTTGCCTTTTTGAGATTATGGAAAAATCTGATTGTCCAGAAGCTAATCAGCCAAACAACTCCATTTCTCAATGGAAAGCCAGAACGCTTTTAAAATCTCACGCGCTGAGGTCATATGTTCTTGAGCGAGGATAGCGACTTTTACGTCAAAGTCTCCCGTTATGTGTCCGTGCCCCCATTCGAGGCTGCTGGGTTAGCACCATCGAATCGGAAATTACTCGCAGGGAGAAATGCCTCGTAATTATAAGTGGTACGGCACACTATGCCAAACTGCTGTTGTGATGAACTCTTTTTTGGAAACACCGGTATCCGCCTGTTGGTTAAACTCTCATAGCTACTGATTTAGCTTTTGTACCCTTTATGACGAACATGACTATTAGAGAATCATAAGAGAGGACGAAAATTCGAACCATTCTCGCTTTCAGTGTCTTTATTGCTGAATTTCCGATGTTGTTTGTTTTGAATATAGAATTTTCTTACCTCCATAGGCACAGCTACACTGCCCTGAAAATACTGTGGTGATTAAACTATCAAGTGAAAGTGGCTTCTCTTGAACATTTGATGTTTCATGAGCTCAAACAGAATTCCTTTTTTCTTAACGTCATCTACCGTGATATGTTGCTTTGAAGATACCCATTGAAATGGAGTGATTTGCAAAAGTTTCGTGTCAGGCGGTACTAAACCCACATCTTACTCCATCCTTGAACGTGTGCTCTAACGCATTGCACTACTGACGCCCGTTTTGCCCACCCACTACTCTACATCAATGGGTGCATTTATAACATCATGCGATCGCTCTCGGATAAAGTGAGATGTGCGTTCGAGTCCTGCCTAGCACGAGTTTTCCACGTCACTCTACATCAATGGATATATTCCTTAAGCTCTCTTGTTCATAAACCTCCTCTCGAAAGCTACTTAATCGACCAGCATTCGCTTCACCTGGTTAACGATGGTAACAAATTGATAATAATGTTTTTTCATATAGGTTTCCCAACAATTGCTTCCGTCCCAATAGAATCGGCGATTTGTTTGAACACGCAAAAAGAGCTCATATTGGTGTCGTATACCCACATTACATCAGTGAGCTTCTCAACTATGCGGATGTAAGTCTATCCTGCTGTTCCTCTCACAGCTGTGTTCTGCTCAAGTTTTCCCAAAGCCTACTGAAAAATACTTGCGAAAAAAGGTTGTAAACGAGAAATCAACACAAGTTGGGTAATGTGACGATATCATGTACGTCTCCTTCTTGAGCAGCACTTTGGTCCGATTAGTTCCCATTAAGATTTGAGCGAATCTTTGTATTTTAAGTAATGTGAGGAAATCAATGCCTATATGTTGACAAAAATCAGTGGTCAATTGCTCAAATATTTGCTGTTATATTACTCACCGATGAAAACGCGTATCGAACACCCGAAAAGAAAGCACCTGAAGTCTCTGCATCAAAGTTATTATAGTATAGGGGTTAATAAATGTGAATATTGAAGACAATGGAGGGTAAGTTGCAAGAACATGCCGATTAATCTCTTTGTGAAGCATTCGCAGATTGACGACTATTTCATTCACCCTCTATAGCCTTAGGACGACGCGGTCTTACTGTCCTTTTCAACCGTCTCTTCATCAACTATTAGATTTTTTTTCCAATTCTTAAATGTTGATTGAGTAGTCTACGTTACTTGATGAGCTACTCTGACACAACAGAACAAAAGAATGCTGTTCAAACATCAATCCCATTTCCCATTCGGGAAAATTGAGGTGTAATGCAGGTAAGGATGAAAGGCATAGTTGAGAATAGATCGATGAGCGCATATCCTCCGTCGGAAAGTCTGATTGGAGCTTTTTGGGATGCTGAGAAAATCATTATTATGGTCATTTCAGTCCAGGTGAAAGCCACCATCGATATAAAGTGTATGTTTTGTAAATTAGTGCAAGCAATCTGAGCATCATTCAAAAATACATTTAACCCTTTGAACATGCTGGTATTGCGTGTGTGTTTGTGTGCTTATGTGCGTGTATGTATGTATGTGTGCGTGTGTGTGTGTGTGTGTGAGTGTGTGTGTGTGTGTGTGTGTGTGTGTGTGTGTGTGTGTGTGTGTGTGTGTGTGTGTGTGTGTGTGTGTGTGTGTGTGTGTGTGTGTGTGTGTGTGTGTATTTCATTCCAGGTTCTTGTAGTCCATCCACATTTCACTACTATGTCTGTCTCTTCTATTTCGGTAAAGCACGTTTTGTTTGCTGATTATAGCCTTTGTTTATACTTCGCGTGGTGAGAGGCTCATGTGTAATTCGCTTGATTCATTCACTTACGTGTTTGCTGGCTACCAATTATGTCATTTGTTGAATTGCTCACTTTGGATAGAGCTGCAAAGGTGAAGTCTACAATCTGCATACGAAACGCTCACCTGAAATAGAAAACAAGAATCCAAGTTTGGAATACACATGAATATCACGGCAGGGGTATGCACAATTTACCCACATATTCGTAATCTTACATCTCGCACAGTTTTTAGTTCCTCAACTCACATATTAGAGGAAGAATAATCATTAGCTACTCACCAACCTGTGCAGCTGATGAAAGCGATGTTTTCTACCAACAAAAGGCCCATAAACCTGTTAACGAAGAATCAGATATCAGGCTAAGAAAGATTGAGGAAAATGAATACATAGCCCGACAATTTGGAAAAGGGGAAAGAACCCACAGTGAAGGAGTTCTTGTTATTCACTTGACCGCATTACGTCTCCTTTTGAGAAACTACTTCTTCCAACAAGATTGAGGAGAGGATCAATCACAACTACAGAAAAGGAAATGCTATCATCTTAGCACTCCTGTATTTCTCCACTTAGTGTACTAAATCGCTGTTATCCCCATACAAAGAACGTCCAATAACAGTCGTTAACTTCTCATTGGAATATTTAGAAATCACCGAGGACATGTTCTTTTTCAGTCGTGGGATTTCGATCACATAGACCTTTGCCACTTAACTCTGGAGAATGAAAAAATTCATTTAAATCCTATGACTATACATCTGTCATTGATGATAATAAGCTGCGCACACAAGATCATTCCGAAAGGCTTACATCTTCACAGGCGGAATTAAGCAATTGGAAACAACCAGAAGAAAAACAGTTCAAAGAAGTGCCGCCGCCAACTGTTTTGAAGTAATAATCCTTCAGTAAGCCTGATAAACTCTGGAGAAATTGCATCAATAATCCCACTTGTTACACAATTCCATTTTTAGAGGTAAGTCGCACAGACGCCTTCTCGACAAAGTTGAAAATGAGCCTAGTCTCTTGGCTAAGTTCGTGTAGACCGTAATTAACTCACACATCATAAAGTTGTCAAGAATACTAATGGCTCCTTATTCTGACAATTTCTGCACCAAAGGTACGTTCGATTTGATCGAAACATACGATATTCTGCAAAAATTCGTCAATAACAAGATAAAGGATTGGATCAATCCTGTCTAAAACTCTTGCTGATAGCCACTGTAAACACTGCGAAATACGGAGCTTTGTAATGAAAATGCAGTCTTTGATGGTGACAGAAATGCAGAGCGTTGCTGCTCACTTTTTTAGAAGGCTTAATCTTTGCGGTTATCACGTTTTCGGGATATGACAGAAAGAAGGCCGTCTCTCAAAAGACTTGATGATGTGAGGAATGTGACGAATTTGCGTATAAATGAAAATAAAAGCTCCTGCATATAATACCGAAAGTGTGATGGAAGAAATTGGATTAATTGGGATTTCTACACGCCCACTTAGGACGTAGAGCAAGCAGAGTACGACGCCGAGGAGATTTTATGAAGAGAAGAAAAAAACGAAGAAGAGAAAGGAAAAAAAAGAACAGTAGAGTCATCGTTCTACAAAGTGTACTCATGCTTTTTTAGTAGCGCCAGCAGTGAGCTCATGTAGTGAGCCTTTTGGCTTCACGGCGAAGACAAGAAATATTCAGCAAAATGTCTTATCGTACATGCAACACGTGCTTTATTGAAAAATCGTAACAGCTGGATAAACAGTATAAAGCATTAAGGAACGGCGAACGCGAAACAGCAAAGAAGGACATCATTAGTCACCTTCGAATGCAAAATAGATGGAAAAAATGTGTTGAATACTCTATTTGAATGTCATATGACAATTTAGCATCGAAGAGCATGCTTTATCCGACGATTGCTCCTTCAAATTTAGGCTATTGTCCATCTGGACAACTATCTGAGGTTCGTTGCAGTGGACGTGGTCAGTGCCAGCCAGGTCAAATTTGCATGACCGGACTATGTTGCACAAAAACTGGAAATGAGTGGTCCCGTGAGTTTTTGTAGTTTTGAAAACGAAAAAATTGCATATTCTGTTGAAAGTCTGACTATTTTGGTGAGCAAATGAAATTTCTTGTTTATTAATCTGCCATTGCTATCCGCTGATTTTATTTCTGAATGTTTCGCTATTGAAAATCACTTTTCTCCCTAATTCAATTTGTAAACGAGTACAGCTTTGCGCTAGGAACGAAGCGATAGTTACACCGAAAAATCTCCTACTACTTGCTCCTAATTTGACATACATCACAAATTATTAGGTCTTCTCTTAAGGGTTGGCACTAAAGCAATAAAGACCAATTCATTAGCCAGAAGTAATTTAAATTGCTTAACAAAATTACTCAAAGTGTGCGCCATCAGTCTCAACATATTTCTACATCTCTCAGGCAACAAATCAATACCGCATTGTACAAAATTGTCAGAGCTTTCTTTTAGTACCAAATTTGTCCATACTCGCCGCATCGTAACAGCTCAACGTATCCTTTATCGGAATTTTCTGCCTTACCAACGAATTGACACGATGCACAGACCGCTTTCGAGACATCAAACGTGCACAGGGTTTGGTTTTGTGCCTAAGCGAACAGCATTTCGGTTTTTTTTCTGAGTTTCGCGCTGGCAACATCAACTGGAAGGACCAGATGCGTTCCAGGCACCCACGCTAAGTTGATCAAGAGGTCGTCATCGAAGCATCTGAAGAAAACCTGACTTTGACTATTGTGAAGTTGGCCGATGATCTTCACTGTGGTTATGTGACAATCAGCAGAATACTGAATGCAGCAGGCAAAAAGTGGGACTAGGGTAGAGGGATTCCACAGGAGCTCAGTCAAGCACAGATGCGCAAATGAAAGAGCATCACTCGAAAACTGAACCGTTGTCATCTTTGCGCTCCATTTCAGCCCAAGGTCATCTGCGTCGAAAAAGCGGATTTTTTTCAAGAGTCAACGTAGTCTGAGTCAAAAACTGTTACCAAGTCAATGAGAAACTCCACCTCCACATCTATATCGATCCGCTCCAGAGGTTGAACTCATCATCTAATAGGAACGAACCAGGCCAACTCACTTGATTTTTTATTTGGAAGATGAATGAAACGTGTTCTGGCTGATGACGCGTACTTTGAATAGTGTTGTTGAGCAATCTTATTGCTTCTGGTTAATGAATTTGGTGTTTAATGCTCTAGTGCCAAAACTTATGAGAAGACCCAATATCATTTTCTTAATAAATATCCTTTCTAAGCTGATCAAGGAGTTTTTAGCACGTTTTATATTGAAAACGCTTCGCAGAGTATACCTCTTCCAGAGAGTAAAAGTGGACATATTGTAAAGCTTTATTTGCTGGACCAGTTTTACGAAGTCAAAAACGATGTCAGTTTTCTCAAAATAAATGGAAAGTTTGCTGTACACTCCATAGCGTCATATTTACATGGCTAATTCAGCAATTTAGTAGAAAATACCGTTGGAAAGTAATCACAAGTTGCTATAATTTCATCTTACCTTCATTATGATCGGAAATGACTATTAAGGATGCGTTATTATTCCATAAAGCTGATATTATATGTATCAGATATATATATACAATTATTAAAAGGAGCAAAATTAAGAAGCTTGTGGTGGATTGGCGGCACTCGGCTCTTGTACGAACGGTTCCTGTTCCGCTGGTGTGTGTACTGCGTCTAATTACTGTTGCGAATGCCCTGTTGGCAGAAGTGGTGGACGTTGTCAAAACGTAAGTTATACATAGTGAGCACAGTTAATACTCAAGAATAACCAAAAAGTCATGAAATTCGTTCTGTTTATGTAATATTTGACGAGCTTCATGTTATTATATCAGACCTATTGCTTGATTGAGTTAGTAGCAATATGTAAAACATCAATGGTCATAAAACTAGACTTTTGCTGGAAAATAATCAGGTAGAACAAAATGGATCTCATTTTTCGTAAACCACAAGTGTATGGTGTTCCATCGACACTGAAAGCATAATTCGTAAATCTAAGACCCTAACGCCACTTTAATTTAGCAATTTCAAAAGAAAATTCTATCTATGTTTACCACTCCATTTAGGGTATGTGCCCCGCCGGATACACCTGTCAGTCAACAGGATTCTGTTGTCCTTCCTGCCCTAATAACGTAATGCCATTTGGTGCATGTTTGAATGGCGCCTGTGGAGGAGGAAGAAGGTGTTGCCCTGGCAACATTTGTTGCTGACTGGTAACAGATGCTATTTAGTTATTTATGAAGCATGATTTTACAGCAGTGATATTGATTTTTGCGAATAAAGTTTTCCAAAGCCCATTTATGAACAAATTCCTTTATTTCTTCTCAAAAAAATGGTGGTGAATCTTGCGAAAAATGAGGCGGACAGTCATGACTTAGGATGGATTTCACATGCACCAATTGCAAGTCTCAATCTTAAAATTTCCAACGAATCAAGACGGAATTACGCTCTGTAACATATGATTCATAACTCTTCGCTAATGCAACTCTTTCAAGCAACTGATTCGACTGAAGCAATCATTCTGTGAGTTAATTTATCCAAATTCCAGAGCTATTCTCAGTATCACTACACCTTTGCTGCAACTGCTTATAATTTCGAAAATAGTTGAACTACTCAAGGGGCTTCAGGAAAATTATGACAGTGTCCGTAGTGAGCGAGAGGTTAGCAGATTGCTCGCGTGAGAAACACAAACAACATCCACCCTTGCTGTGAAGCCCTTCACCCTTGGCAAAACACGTGTATCGGGCTTTACAAGAGCCCATACCAGACCACATGACAAGTTGGCTCAAATAATAATAAAGGGATAACTTGTGCTTACTTGGTTATTTAGACGTTTTTCCTCACGAACTGTGAGGATCCCGCCACATGAAAATGTGCTGATTGGGCTGTTTTGTTGGTGGAGTCTGAGGGTAAGCTAACCGGAGCTTCCTTAGGTTGTCACCACAAAAGAGCAGTCGCCAGCCCTTGTGGACCAGAGGATATTACCAGCTATCAACTATCAGGTATCATGACGGCTGTCATTTCTGGTGCCGTTCACCCTTATCTGGGCTCTTCGAGTGAAAACGTCGGACTACTTTTCAGCATGAATGACTCTGTTGGTTGTTTGAACCCCCCGCTGTATTGAAGTCCGACACCCACAACACCTCCAAACGACGATGAGGCGGTAAGCCACCTGAGAAGTTAGATATGTGGCAATGCATGTAAATGGAAATGTCAGACTGATCCCCAACATTAATGATTTTACCTGCCAGTTATCGACTGTTCTAAAACCTCGCCTAAAAATTCAGTATAATCCGAAGCACTGTTTTGAGCCTTCCTGAGTTTGGTATGCTACTGGCTTACGTACGTTCTGGCGGTTTCCACGCAGCCTTATCAGAGCCACATGCCCTGCGGCTCATCCCTACTAATAGAACGGATGGTCGGAGATGGATCAGTCAAAACAACATAAAATATCGCGGGATGTTGCGGCCTTCACTGATCTGATCGTTCGTAAGCCACTATCGTACAAACCTTGGCAAGGCTTAAATATTCTTTCAGATCATTTTGATGACTTGATCATTCAAATGACCGCCTTTCTACAACTAAGCACAATTGTTATTATGTAAATCAGAGAAACTACTTTTGTCTAGCCGCGCTTAGTATCGTTGTTGTCGTGCGATGGATAATGTTTCGGCAACTTCGCCTTTTAGAGCTTCGACTTGCGTTATATAACACTATTCGTATAATTCGGTAAATTATCGACAACATTTAAACATTCCCTGCTGTCCTAGTCAGGAGATCAGACAGGGAAAAAGCTCCAGATCTCACGTAACAGTGTCGCATTCGTCGTTACGGGCCATTTTTCGATTTCTTAGGGTTAACCCTAAAAGCTTTAAGAGTTTCGCGCGTTGATATTTTTAACACCTGCGCCAGGCTCGTGGATATGCACTTCAAAATCGCTATCTCGATTCGCTTTATATCCTTTGTGTACCTAGAGGAGTACTTCATCGGATTTTGAATTTACCGTATAGATGCTCTTATAGGCAGCCACAGAGTGGTCTGCACTCAAGACTGATAAGCTTATATCTGATGAACCCACCTGTATATAACCATTCGACATCCAAAACCAACCCGCTCGCTGCGGCTCAAGGAAATAACTTCTTTCAAATCTTCGAAATGATTATTGCTTTTGTTATATAATTTACCACCACAAATTGCGCGCTTTCCGCGACTTTTCATTCTATTTCTTCTTACATATATGCCCACCTTTATTCTTTCCATTTAGTTGTGAGTGGCGCTTGAGCCTTTTGACTTTCTTCATGAATGTTCTTGATTGCTGATCTGGTATATTCTCCATCAGCATTGGACCGTTCTAAGTTCTGCGATACATGCAGCCTTTAATCTACCTATATCTGGTAGATCTTAGAGGACTCTTACGACTTTTGTGAGATGAAAACCTTGGCTCTCCTGCAGTGGATCCTAGCTGGCGACTTTGCGCGTATCACAGATTGACAACTCGACCAATGCGTGTCCCTTTTCCGCGGATCAGTTATTGGTTTCATTCAAAATGTCATTGATCTTCCATTTTGTGAAGGGTCTTGTAAACATAAGTGATATTTTGAGCACTTTTTCCATC
Source organism: Parelaphostrongylus tenuis (assembly GCA_019055375.1). Taxonomy (NCBI): domain Eukaryota; kingdom Metazoa; phylum Nematoda; class Chromadorea; order Rhabditida; family Metastrongylidae; genus Parelaphostrongylus; species Parelaphostrongylus tenuis. The sequence continues at coordinate 105,324 of JAHQIW010000320.1, forward strand.
ATGACGGAAGGCTTCGGTCTTGAGATATAAACGGCATTCCGTAAGTACCGTGAGAGTTCTTTAGATGACTATCGCAGAGCTCCAGTAAAAAAATCCCAACAACAAAGCATACAAACATCACCGAAGCAGTATGCCTTCGCTGATTGATTCCTCGTCAAGAAGCTAAATCTATGTATTATTATCAGTCTGCACACAAACTTTTGACTAGTGTTAGAAATAACGCATAATATCGTCACTGATTTTTATTCATCAATAATTTATATGTGCACGAGAATAAAAAAGTTCTGTAAAAGTTCGGACTTGCATAAAATGACAATACTTGAATTCGACACGTGATTACTGTGTAACACTTATTTTTGTTAGCGCTAAATACACATACTTTCGTTTTCAAAAAAAAAAAACCAAATCATTTCTTCACTTTATCTGAAAAGTGACTTTGGTACCCGTCCATTATGAGGTGACAAATGAAAAACCGATCTTATTCGTTAAAGATGAATTCCTATAGAAGCTTTAGTAACTATTCGAAAGCTGGGATATTTGGCTATAGCTTTATTGAACCGGTTTTCGAATAAGCCTTTTTTGACGTTGTTATAGAAGAAAATTCCTTGCTTAGCAAATCCGCATTTTTCTCACCAGAGAGTTCTTTCTTTGGATTACTAGTAATCTTTCGATAGCGTAATCGTTTTATTCCAACGCTGTGTTTATATTCTAAGAAGACCATTTCTCTACAATGCAGCAGGTAAAGTAAGTTGCATTCGCATGTGCTGCCAAGGAGTCTTTCGCCAATTCACGTGTCCCTGGTTGAGGCGACCACGTTCCGCGGACGCAGTGCCGCAATAGTGGTCCAAAGTCGATCGATCATCATCTCAACACACGTGGTCGCCTCAACCATGGGCACGTGAATTGGCTAGAACCCTCTAAGTCGCACATGCGAGTTCAACTAGTTTTACCTGCTGCGTTGCAGAGAAACGGTCTTCTTGGGATATAAGCACAGCGTTGGAATCAACAACGATTGCTCTTTCGAATACTAATAGTCCAAAGAAGGAGCTCTGTCTGGCGGGAAACATGCGTTTACAAGGCATAGTTTTGTGTGCATTTTACTGTGTTAGAAAAGGTCTTTTGAAAACCAGCGACGTGAGGCTGTAACCACAAATTTAAAGTTTCAAATAATTACCAACATTCCCATGAGAAGCTTCTGTAGAGCGATTGAGATCGGTTTTTCATATGTCGCCTTATAATGGACAAGTACCGTGACTTCATGGAGTTCCTCCATGTTTACGTGTGTAGCGAAGTTGCTGAAGTTCCACCCGACACATGTTTTTTTGCTACATCTCACTGTTTTTGAAGCTCATCATATTCCCTCTTCAGTCCTCAAATGTGTACCAGATACCTTTAAACAAAGCTTCCTCAAACTCATAAAGGTCGACCAAGGCGCGTTTTGAGAACTCTGAAACACTCAACTTAGAAGTGATCGGATTCCCCGGATGAAGTTTGTAAATCTAAGTTCTCATTCCATATGCCTCTTAGATTGGATTTCCTGTCGTGTTGAGACAGTCGTATACACCTCATGTTATCATAACGTACAGCTGCCTTTTATACGCCAAAAAAAAAACTTTGTGACTTTGAGGTAGCAGTGAATTCTGTTCAGAGGCTTCCTGCTAGCTTCCACAACATATGCCCATTATTAATTTTATTAATCGAAACCTTTTCCAATATCTTTACTTTGAATAAAATCTGTTTTACTGTCGCCTATGTGCGTTTTGTCTCGCATGCGATTGTTTGTACATTGTTTAATTTACGACTTTAATCGTTATCACGGCTCGGAGCAATAATCTATCAAAAAATGCCCTCGACATAGAGCCGTCTGTGGGTCATGATTCAGTAAATTCATTGATCTGAACATCAATCGATATTGAATGGTTTTTGATATTCAACTGAAAGCATCAAAACTTGAAAGATTTATGGAGAGAAAGCTGATGGAAGGCAGGTAGCTCGAATCTACGATTAATATTTTTTTCGAAAAATATGAAATTTTCAGTATTTCTGTCTAATTGTAAACTACTGCTCCTTAGATTCAGTTATTTACATGTTGAAGGAGAATGTTAGAATAAAGAAAGCGACTGTTTTAATTCGCTTGTCATGAAAAGGAATCGACGAAGTCCTTTTCAATTAGTGCTTAAAATGATCAATATGAGCAGAAGGAACTATACGCTACACAGCTGATAAGAGTATTTATAGGCACATTTCGTTTTGAGCACAGCTCTCTTCTAAATTCATTCTATACAAAATTTTACAACGGCTAGATTCCCATAACTTAATCACCATAAAGACTGGATAATGAAAGGTTTCTGAATAGAGAAACATAACTCCTGTTATTGCTCAAGAAAAACTACTGACTGCTCTGCGGTCTCAACATCAGTGTCATTTGAAACAAATTACCAATACACCTTCATCTTTTTCCATCCATGTGCCTTTAGAATCAAATTTAAAGTGCATTTACTTTACAATCCCACTAGAGTTTTTTGTATAAAACCTACATATAAGCTAAATCATTACCTATAAAAAATTCGTGGCAATTGTTCTCAACGCATATATTAGTTGAGCAGGATCGGATTTGTCAACTTAGAATCACAATGGTTGAAAGGCCAGAACAGTGTAAAGTTTCAAAATCTTCTCTACTAAATTTACGTCGATCAAATTCTTCAAAAGGTGCTCTCATATGAATTTGGAACAACACATCTATGATATACTTCATCGCCTACTTTTTCCTTCGTTGTCCTGTTTTCGTCTCCATATCACTTCAGTTTCTGCACGGTGATGTTCTATTTCATTCTCTGCTAGAATGTACTTGGGCGTCGATTTGAAATACAAAACATTATGTTCGCTGATTAGACTCAGAAGTGATTCGAAGCTTTCATGCGGAAGTACAGTACAACTAAAGCAGTACCATTCATTTCCGTTTTATGGAAAGAACTAACCGTGAATTGGTGAATCAATCTGCGATCAAAGGAGCTGACGTCTAGTCGTGGTCAACATCTGTTATTCTATTGACGTTAGATTTTAGGCTCTTCATTGAGGACTCTAGCCATATCAACATGTTTGATAATATAGTAATACACATTTTATGATGTAGATCGACCTATATAGTTTCCGTGCACACCCTTTCAACTGCTCATCCTGCTATAAAAATCATATTTATCACATTGTAATCATTCAACGGCTTATTCGACACAGATAATGAAGATCCTTTCTAGAACAAATTTTTTGGAGCATGCTGTGCGCGCACTATTCTTTGGCGGCGCAAGGTCACCTTGTCTCTAAACGGGGTCCAAACGAATCCTTTAAAAAAAATAAGCCGCAGAGTGTCAAAATTTCAGTGTTTGGTGGAGTTCTTTGAAATCTGGTAGTATTACTATCAATTTTTCACAAAATTTTGCTTGTTATTGTTCGTAGTTGTTTAATTCGTGCGTGTTACCTCATTGCATTTTTGCTAACGTCACTGATAAAATCATGAGAAGCTTGATTAACTTTTGAAACAAAAGCCCACTTATTATCTCAGAATGATAGCACTGCTCCTTTACGTTGTCGCAAGTGTCAGTTATGCGTTAAAGTGCAAAGACTTCATCATCGGAACCAACAACGGCTCAGTGTTCAACTTTGAAAATACCCTTCGCTGTCCAACGAACACCACGTGGTGCATGAAGTCGGTAAAAATTCCGTTCACTTTAACTTATACGTTCCATACAAAGCTGTTCTGAGACCTAATCAGTTTCGTTTTCTTTCCTTTTTACAACGTGATAAAAACACTCCTTTAACACGTTGCGGACCTCGTTGATACTTCGTCTGGCATGCGACCCAGTCGCCGGTTGACGACCGTGCTCAAATGACGCTGTGGTAGCTTTCTAATTCAACTTAGATTTTTATCATCAATAAAAAAGGTTTCACCCTCTGTAGATGGTCTAATATGATAGAAGAAACCTCAATGAGGCTATGAATAGTAGGAACAATATGACTCCTTTCTCTAAACACCGCGTTTTTGAGAAGGAAAGAAATCTTTGAATCCCTCAAATTGATAAGCGCTTTATTCAATCATTTCTCCTAATAGTTAGTGAGAAATTCCACATGTAAGTTCTTTCTAAAAATCGTACATTATAGAAAACGTGTTTTCAGCTTACAATTCAAATGCATAGTCGAAAGAACTACGAAAAAAAAGGGTTGGAAATGCGTCACTCATCCCATGTTTCTTTCGTAGTAGTAAGAAATAAGTTTGTAGACAACTAGACGCTTTTTCTATTGAATGCTGCGTCAATACAAAACGCTTTGGTGAATTTCATCATTCTCTGGCCATAAAGTGACTCCAAGATAAAATTTTTTTTATATGAGTACGAATGCGCGGATGTATATGAGTTCGAATGCGCGGTCAAATCCAAGCAAGCAATGGCTAACTACACCAAAGGAATAGTATGATCCTCTTTCCGTTCGTAGAAGTGCTATGAAAGTTTTCTCCAGAAGCCAGGCTTATTACTAAAATTCGTATATACAAAACTAGCTAATGACTACAAATCATAGGTAAAATACAAAAAAATGTGTAGAACAGACGGAAATATGTTCCTTTTCTTAGGGATGTGATTTTCTTGTCGAGGTAAGATATCCTTAGACGCATGGTACATCTCCAGGAGTTGATCATCGTTAAGGGCTTAACTTTTATCACCTTATCCGTAACGTGCCTATACCTTTTCGGGTGTCCTGTTTACATTGCCTAGAAATTTATTGTTGACTCAAACTCAATCATCACTCCATTAAAAATAAGAAAATAAGAATTTTTCTATCTGCTTTACTCAAATTTTAGTTTAAACGTCGACCTCCACTTACCACAGCAGTCAGTCGATGGTTCATTCGGTAACTGTGAGAACAACGGCTTTGTTGGAGCTTTAGTGAATCTCACGAAACCTTATACTGATCTTTCTTGTAAGGTATTTTTTAGGAAAATTATCAAACATACCATAACTAAGTCGAATTTGTACAGTTTCAAAACAAATTTGCTCTTCCTCTTTGCAAGAAAAATTAACGACGAAGAAGAAAGTGAAAATGAAATAGAAATAATAAGAAAGGATTAAAAAAAATGAATGAAAGCAAAGGAAATCAAGTTTTGAAAATTGGTAGATCTAGTAGTTCAATCAAAACTAATTCACCTGCTTTTGGAATTTGCAGATAATCGAAGCAATCTAGACATTTCATCATAATTTTAGGTTGTTGGTTGCGACAACTTTACAGCACTTAACATCACAAGATGCTGCTGCAATACTGATCTTTGTAACATTGCCGATCGCATCTCTGTTCTTCTATTATTACTGATTTTAATGACTAATATTATGCTGCTCTTCTAAACTGTCTTTTACTTTCAATGGGTATCATTAATCAATATTTTTCTCCAGATCGGTAATGTTAGTGTTTTGTACTAGATATCATGCCATTCATTCCCAGTCTTTTCTTAAGACCACGCTCAAATTTCAATATGCCTAGTAATTATTTTTGAATGCATGTGGCATGCTATGAGAACTTATACACTACAATACACCTGTTTCGGCTTTCCAGCCTCCTCAGTTTCACTGCGCCTTCGCTTAGCCAATTCCTCTTGGAGGTGAGCCCCCTCACCTATGGGAACTGCAGCGTAGTATTTATACGCCCCATTAAGTGATAAAAATCACCATATGGGAGGTGTTGTACACTCGATTGCTCTTAACTGGTAATCGTGAAATATCATACCATTTGTTTCGAGTGTTTTCTTGAGACGACGCTCAAACTTCAATGTGTACAACACTGCCCGTTTGGTGATTTTTATCACTCAACGGGGCGTGAAAGTATTACGCGTACGGTTCCCCTAGGTAAGGCGTTTCTCCCCAGGAGAGATTGGCTAAGACGAAAGGCACCGTGCCTTTGACGAGGCTGCAAGGCCAAAATACCAGGGGTGTATTACACTGTATAAGTAGCCATAACAGACCGCATACATAGTTCAAAATTAATTATTAGGCATATGCACTAGATAGTTTTTAGTTGAAAATTCCTCTAATAATTCCGCAAAATGCCTTTTCGTATTAAGGGCACGCTTGGTCAGTAGCTATATATATGTTTTCACATTCGTGCCTTTCTTAAACGCGCTTGTATTGTTTAGTTAGGAGATTGACGGTGATAATACAATCTACACTTTAGAAGAATTGCATTTTCGTTCTGTTTGCTACTTCTTTGCAAGCTGTGCTTCTTCCATAAGTCAAATGTCAAAGTTTGTTATGAAACTGGAAACGTCTGTTGTCAACTACTCAAGTAAATTCTGCGAGATACTTGCAATCGTATAAATGTTGGCCAAATGTAGCCTTCACACTGTGTTGTACGTCATCCTGAGTATTTGAACACGTCTACAAACGCTACAACCTTCTTTGCAATGCCTAATGAGTAGTGCAGTGCGATTTTTCAAGACTACTTAGTCATCAGTTATTTAGAAATTACGATTGGGCAATCGTTGGCAAATTTAGGATGTGTGGAACTCTTAGTTGTTGTACTATTCTCTCACTCCATAACTTAATCAAAGCCAAATCACAAAGCTGAATCTCGGAGTTTGAAAAACAGCAAGAAGTAGACAAACAGGAAGCCTCCCAACAACATCGCGGGCGCGATTATTAAAAAAATTTTTCTTGAGTTAGTATAAATTGTCATCTTTGACCTTCTAAAGACGAAGTGCTACGAAATCCAGCATCGCGCGCAACGTCGTGTCTCACTCAGCTACTGTGTTTGGTGGCGTGCGTCTCCAAGCGAATGCATATTGGCGCACATCGCAACGGAAATAAGGAGAATTGAGTGAATTGAGGTTTCAAGGAAACATTATCGTAATTGAGTGGTAGAATATTGTTCTTACTGCAGTCAGCGTTACAGTTCTGTTTGTCCACAATAGGCAAAAAAATTGCGAAAATAACACAACAGGGTAGTGCAGATGTTGAGACGAATTCCTAGTGCTCCGATTACGAAAAGAGGCATCTCAACAAAAGTAAAGCAGTTGACCTTTACTGGTTTGCTCATCGCCGCATTTCTCCCTTCCTTTTTGATTCAACCAATTCTCCTTTGTACATCTATCATTTTGGTTTCTCTTCTTAATTCAAAAATTATATAGAAGAAACTGTGGTGCTCAGCTACACTTTAGGTACAGCCGGGTATTTCAATTTCACCATAGCTTTCGATCATCTTAGCATGAGAAAGTTTTTCTTCTAATACGACACAGATACTTTTTCTATCACCATACTTTGATATATAAAAATATATATATATATATATATAAACTCACACAAGCTCCGACTTCTTTTGAAATAAGTAAAAACAATTGCATTTCTCGCTTGTCAATCAACGATCCAATCGTCGCCATACAGCAGAGCAAAAAAATTGAAGAATTTTCTTGTCTTTCCTCTCAATCAGAAGCCATGAGCTTTTTTGTCAAAAGGGCTGTAGCGTGGTGAGTTCATTTGAATCTTAAGTCTCACTCCTTACCGCCGTTAAGCATCGTAGAGATAATTAAATGTATATTTATTATATATAATGACTTGCGGCGGCCTAATGACGCTATTTTCCCATTCGGGAAAGATGAGATTCTGTTTGGCTCAGGTAGCAGAACGAAATGGCACCTTATGGGCATGGAAGCACAGTTATAACTATACTGCTGCATGTGTAATAAAATCCTCGGAATAAACAACCTTCAAAGATGTCTGTGCTAAACTTTTTACTCAACTAAACATGCAAATACAGCTCTTCATAGTATTATGAAAACCGTAATTTTATAGCGTAACCTTAAGTGTGCTATCGAATCTCTTACTATCACAAAAAGTACCTCCTACACAAAAAAAGAAAAGAAAGAAATGTGCCCGCAACGCGTTTATGTCATCACATTCATCTATGATGACATGAGGTTAGAACTGGAAATACAATATCTCAGCCACTTTTTTGCATTTCAACAAGTAGTTAAAGGTCGAGAAGGCCGAGTATGACTTTCAAAATCAATGCAATCAAAATCAGAAGCGCTGCATAGTCAAACATACTCAGCATTCGCTTCATAAACATTGGATCAATTAAAGCGTCTTTCGTTAGAACGATATCAATACGATCATCGTCTCGTCCACAGATACACAGACTTCTCCGCGCCACATTGCGCTTAGCTATACCATAAGGGATAAATCTGTAAAGTACCACTTTGTTGAAAGGTTGTACAAGTTTCAAAGAAAAATTTATAGATCAGAATATAAGAACTTCAGGCGACTACGCCTAAATAATTAAAATTCAAAGAAAAAAACTTGATTAAGAATCAAGCGAAAATATTATTAACACATCAGCTTCGCACAGACACTACATGGTCTATGTACCGATCGACGGTCCCTCAAATATGCCAATAAAATGGCTCCTCACCGGCGTAAATTTTTTGCTTTTCTTTCTAGAAACTTATAATGGGAAAATAGTCCCAACAAACTTGTTCGCTGCACCTTTTTCCGGACCACGAAATATACACTGAATATGTGCACACATTTCGAGCTCCAATATAACGCTCCCTTCAAGCGGGCGGAATGTTACTATGAAGGTCATTCAACTACTACGCAAACCTCATACAGCTCATTGATCTATGAAATATAACCAACCTGGGGCTATATTTCGAAACTAATCGCCGTAAGGAATTTGCAGTACGGCACCAACGGCATCGTGAGGATGTCGATTTGCGAAAGACAAGTCGCTCAATGTCGAGAGAATAGCCGCCTAGACATAAACGATAGCAGAATTATGATAAGGATGTAGTTCATAAGAAATCAAAAAGAAATACATTCCCTAGATTCAAAGATTTTGGCGCTTTATTAATCCAAAAAATAACCTCATCGGTAAAAGTTTTTTTTTTACAAAATTTCAAAAGTGAGCATAAATTCGACTCCTCTTGAATTCCCTGACTCCATGTAAATACTGAACACAAGTGCAGGTTTTCTAGATAAAGATAGATACTTCGTCTATCTCGTACTTATAATGAAAATTGAACTGTAGAAAAATTACCTAGTTTATTACGCAGACTTTTCCTAGTATTCCGTGAACGGCACTGACTTAGTGAACGAATTGAAGTGCTTTTGGATGATTCTAAAAACGTCCAATACTACATTTTGACAAAAATCAAAGTTCTTCATCTTCTTCCCACTCTGGTGTCAATTTGAATATTTAAAATAGAAGTGAAGAAGTGGTCGTAATTGTACAAATAGTAATTAGTGCAATTATTAGGTTGACAAGAAATCTTCCCGACTTCTTCGTTTTTGTGCAAGTCTATCCCATTTTTTCAACAAGTAAAAACAACAAATGATTAATCAATAAATAACCAATCAATGCTCTCAATTGCACTATGACTACACTCAAAATCGTCGGCCAGCATGCCACTCGTCAACGATGGAGACCTCTCAGTTGCATTCAGAACAGCTTGCCGGTCAAATTCTTGTGGGAAGCCGGCTCCTTGATGTGTTTCAAATCTCCATTACCAACCTTCAACACATTGAAAGGATCGAAAAGTGCAGTTCACTGACTGCTCCGTCACACCAGGCCTCGTTAAATCGAAAGTCTCAGCAGCACTTGAACCAAAACGATATTCATCAACAATGGTTTTGCTCTCGGAACTACTCCATCTTGAAACAAATGTATAAGTGCTATATATCAATATAACTGCAAGAGTCTGCTGTAGGCGGCAGCAGGAACGAAAACGAAAAAGTCTCAAAAATTTCTCGTCGACTCAATATATGGAGTTCACTATAAAGCTCAGCAAGCTTTTTTTGAAAATGTGTAGCTTCGAGAAGAACATGCCATTTTGAGAAGTTTTCAGGAAATTCCCGAAAAACTCTGCGCCCTATAGCCACATCCTCGTAAAATCGTGATAATTTTGCGGTCACTAAACAGTTGATGAGTCAAGATATCCGTCGACTCTTAGCTAATATTTTGCTCTATAGACTGCTGGGATGGCATGTCTAAAAGTTCTTAAAATTCACTAAATAGGAGCAATTCCGCGTAAACTGAAAATTTCTGATTGTAGTGCAATAATTAGGCAACGTGTAAGATTTATTTACGACCCATCATCACATATTCTGTTCCAACACATTCAGAACACCTTCGAGTCGTTTTCTTGCATACATCCTCCACAAAGGTCTTCGAATGTTTTCGTGTTGTTTCAACTGTTGCTTCAAAAATTTCGTATTTTTCATGAATGATGCAGAATGGTGGTCAGCCAAATCTTACAAATCAAAGGACCCCAAGCTAACATGTTTCGTAAGGCGTTCGCATAGGACATTAATAAATCTTTTGCCTTCAATGCATGAAAAATTGTAGGTGACAATAAATTGATAGGAAATAAACGTACCATCAGAGTGACTCCTCTGAAAAGTTCCAACTGGAGGCGGACATAATTTGATTGGTGAAACCATCAATTGTTCGCCTCGACGTGGTATTTGTGGGCGAGAGAGAAGACGTGGACGGTCACCGGAGCGATGAAGAGAATGGGACGATAGGGGAGGCATATGAGATCTTGCGTAAAGTGGATACCTAAAAAAACCAAAGTCAGTCTTGAAAATATCACTCCACTGCTTTGGTTTCAGTTCATTACCGTGAAGAGAAAGCCCTATTAGACTGCGATTTGGAAATATTTATTACTCATTTAGGGAAAAATGAGAAGCACAACCTATTTCATGGAAAAATCAATCCAACGAATTAGATGTACTATACTACACTGCTCTTTCACATTGTTATTTGCTTTTGAGAACTTTATCAGTATGCAATGCAGTCGTTGCTAACCTTTCCATTTATAGACAGACATATACGTCATAGCCCATTGACATTTTATAATAGATCCAGGTTCGACTACATGATCTAGTTTTCAACCGTATAAACATCCGCTAACATTTGTGAAGTTTACGATTAAAAAAACGTAAATACTGAAAATCACGAAGACCTTTCCACTTGGTTTGTACGGCGGGTTCGACTTCTAAGTAATAATCGTTTCGCCTCTCCTTTGACGTCAGTCCTTTCTTCGCAAAGTTGTTCACACGATCCACGGGCAATAGGAGAACTGAAGGCTTTTCCTCGAAGCATGGAGTTGCTGAATTAATACTGCATTCAATCTTTGACAAACTGCACGTTATTTGTCAACACGGAATTTTTGTTACGCTTTCGATATACCGCTTCAACTTAGAATTTTTAATTTGAAAGGATTAATGAGCTTAAAGAGTGTCGAATTAGTTTGGAAACCCATAGCACTAAATTTACAGCGCCTTACTCTACACTGAGCATATGAAATCCTTGTTTCTTAAGGAGGTTATTCCTCAGAACTACAGGTAACCTCCATTCCTCACCGAACGTGACTAGTAGCAGTCCTACTGATGGTATGATTGAATGTGCAGAACACAAACCACAACATTCCAGAACAGAAACACGAGTATGGTAGGATGGCGGACCACGTTACAATTTGCTCAGTAATCCGTAGCAGGAAAGAAATTTACCGTTCATAGGATGAAGAAAGGCTACGTGACATCGAAATAGGAATCTTTGTAGGCTTCAGAGTAGAGTTACAAATTGAAGAAAAGTCGATTCCAGAATGAGAAGCAGAAATACAACATCTGAAAAAAAAACATTGTCGGTTGTGAACACTAACCGAAGTAATAAATATAATCCCTGTAGCAAAGCTAAGCAATAATGTAAAAAAAGTCAATCGCTTATTCACCTATTAGCTTTGAGATCGGGAAAATCTGCAAAATTGATCGTGTTGAGTGGATATCTAGGCAGCGAATCACTAAGCCGACGAACTAGCAACCCGTCTTCACAACTCGATGATGTCATTGAGGTACTGTCCTAAAGTCACAATTCTTTTTGAAGCGTTTTTTTTTCAACTCGCTAAACACCAAAAATCCTCTACAACTTGTGATGTCGAAAGATGCGTGCAACAACGCACCTTTTTCGGCGAGCCACCAAAACTGCATTCTTGCATATTTCAAGGCTTTCAAGCTTTTTTGAGCTACTTTTCCATCACCCAAAAACCAAAGTGTACATAGAGGTTTACAATAATTTTTCTGCTTTTCGCAGTGTTATGACGATTCAAATACACCTAAGAGAATTGAGTGGTGTGCAAAAATTCGACCTTAGATGGGAGTTGAACCCGCGTTTCGCCGATACCGACCAAACTTGTAAATGGTTGGTGACTGATAGCTATAGCAGCGACGTTGATGAACGAGTGATAGCGAAACGGGTCTCTCGGTGGTTTAGTAATAGCATGCGCCCCCGGTATGGATGAAACGCGGATTCAATACGTCTGAGGTTGAGTTTTGCCCACCGTTCAATTCCCTTAGATGAGATGTACATAGAAGCGCTTCAATTGCATGGTTTCGATTCAGCAAGTTTTTCTGAACTACGAATATTCAGATAAGAGCAAAAAGATGCAATATTGCGTAGCGGTGAATGGATCATCGGATGTATTCAGCTAGTGCATCATTCAAAGAAAGTCAGTTGTCTTATTGAATGGTGATTCCAGAATCATCAAGAAACGTCAGTACAACTCAGACGACCCTCACTAAGAGAATTTTACCTATCTTCATACAAAACGTGGCCAAAGTAATACGGTATCAAATTCTGAATTTAGTTCCTGGTATGTTGGATAAGGAATACCAGGATGCCCCTCTTTGATGAACTCTTTCACGCGCCTCATGACAATACACAAATTTATCATGTGATGAGTGACTTCTTATCTACTTCTTTCTATAAAAGCAGACAGACACAATGTATTGAAAATCATCGCTACTCTCTACAGCTTTTATCATTTGAAGAATCCAAGTTGGATAAACGATGTAATGAAGATACATTGTTGCAGTAGTCGGCACAAATTCCTTCAGATTCAGAGTAGTCCGATGAAACGGTAGAAAGGAAAGACGCATCGGAAGATTTGGCAGGTGGCTGGAAGGAGATGTTTGAACAATGATTCCAGGTTTAACATTTGCTAGCATCTGAAACTCAAACAATCTCACCTTTATCGACCGTCGAAACGATTCAATCAGATCACTTTGTTCTGAATATGAATGAGGATTGAAATGAGTAAGAGGCTTGGATGAGACGAGATACTGTATTCCAGAGAGCGCCAATGGCGCTACTTTCCTACGAGACCGCGCGCTTTGGGATAAAGCACGACGGTCGGAGATTCGCTTGTTGCTGACTTGGCAAGCACGTTGCGGGCTACTGCGTTTTTTGAGCGACTACTGAAAAACTGCTACTGATAGACATGGATTACATCTCCTTCAAAACTCAAACTCTCGTCGGAAATCCCTACAAGTAACAAGGTTTTGTTAAATCGGGTTTGCTTCATTACAAGCAGATTCTAAAATAAAGTGCTAGTCTATTGACTACGTTAAAGCAAAAATAAACCTAAACCATTCTATAGGTCTAATTTACACAAGATAGTGAGTTCCCACCGTATATCCGTTGAAGGCGATCGTAAACGGCTTTTAATACTTGGTGCAGCCTTCAAGGCATCAATTAAGAGTGATTCTTCTTCTTGCCGTTTTGACAAGTCGAACTTGCTCTAAATACGATGAAACAAATTATTCTCAATGATTAAATAAGACTGTCTTACTGAACAGCCTGTAGCGGTGATATGAAGTTATAGATATACTCAGTGATGCAGAGTGATGTGCAAAACTTTTGCGTCAGGCGAGACTTGAACCCGCATCTCACTCCATCCAAGAGTGCGTGCTCTAACCCGTTGCACTGCTCACCCGAAATCTGTCAACGTGACTGGGTTCAATGTCGATACCGACTACATGGGCCAAACTGTTAACGGTTGGTAGCTGACAGATAGATGCGTCGTAGCTTAGAAAGAGTGGCCAGTAGTGTAACACTTTAGAGCACGCGCTTCCGTATAAGTTAGATACGGGTTCGAGTCCCGCCTGTGCAGAAGCTTTGCACATCAGTCTACATAACTAGGTATATTCTCAAAGAACTTTTCTAGGCTTTTACGAGCTTTTCGATATGTCAATGGCTTAAGTACGTTTTCAAAAAGGCTTACATCATGTCTTTAAGAATATATCGAAGTCTCAAAATAAGGTTTTGGAATGACAGTCGTATCAATAAACGAATCATATTATAAAAATAAGACCTAATACACTCATTTGTTATTACCCTGAAATTTGCGTCAATTTCACACGGCTTTATACTTGTTTGTTATACTTCATTGAAAACGTTTACAAACGGATTGTGGATTCACAAGAATGAAATAAGAAGCGAGATAGGAGTAGCTTTCTATGCACCACCAATCCTTCACTCGATTCCTCGAAATAAAAAAGCGTGGATAGTAAAGCCATACCGTGACTTTGGTTGGGTCATAATCGGAAACTCTTGGCTGGAGACGTTCCAGTGAGGAAAACACCACCACATTCTCACCACAAAACCGAACGATGTCCTCATTTAGAACAGCCTCTACATTAGATGGCGAGCCTAAATGGTCAGATGACTATACAAATAAATGGATTGGCTGAAAATGAAAATGAGCTTCGATTTTGTGAGAGGATTTTTTATCAACTGTCAATTGACAAATAGTGATTGATAGGCATAATGTTGATAAAATCGACCAGCTTCTCTTGAAACTGCACATGCAGTTATAATTCATTACAAGGCCTACATAAACGAATCGAAGGCAGAGAGGTCTATGGGTATGTCGCCTTTTTTCAGAGCTTCTCAAGTTGAGTATCATCATTTCGTAGGCGCTATTCGTTTCTCAACTCAGTAAAAAGTCATCTAAAGTCTATACCACTTATGGGAGGCCGTCGCTGACGACTCATCTGCTCCCTAGCGCGGTCAACAATCATCCGTTCCGATGCTGACATTGGCCGACGTAAACCCGGCATCGAAATCTGAAAGAAATGGTTATCATAAGAAGACTTATTCCTTTCTCAAAACTCATTCGACTCGGGATCAATAAAACAAAACAAAGACGAGCACTTTAATAAAAAAAATTACGACGATGCTAAGTTGAAAATTTACGGAAAATTTTCACTTATTCCAAAGTATATTATAGAAATTCACAGAGAAGTTATTCCGCCGTATTATCTATGCTCTGTTACCGTCGAACCAAAACGTGGAAAATTAGTGAAATTTTGGAAAACTGAATACTTTATGTCGAATGGTGAGAACATTATCCAATAGCCTCAAATTAATGCGATGGCAACGTTAGATATAACTTTACTCGTCTTTAGAATAGTTGGAAACAAATAAAATGACGGAAAAAAAGTTGAAAATGGGCACGTAACAACAGAAAAGGCTTAAAAAAGATGAAGAACCATTTTCTAACGAAAAATCTCATAAGAAATCGCTTCGAAGAAAAACTCTAACGATTCCGTTTGAAAATAGAAAACCAGAATCTAAACAATAAATGACCGCGTAATAGATTTTCTTCGCTCTCGTTCCACGAATGGAAGAATGTCTACCGTCGTGAAAAACTCGTAGATCAAGCAAATTTAATATTCTTTGCAGACGAACCGGTCTTTTGTCTAGGTAGTAGTTTTGTTCAGCTGAAGTACTGGCGTCCGTACTGCACACACCAGAATCAGCTGTGGAATGCGAAAGCAGATTCTGACCGTCAACTGAAATAGACACACTCATTTGGAGTCGGTGAAACAATTTTTTTCTCAACAGACAAACACCGAGTTTGAAACCAAATAAAATTTTCATTTGAAAATGAGGAAGGAAAAAGGTCAAGACCATTTGCTCCGACTATACTGAGAACTTCAATGCAGTAAAACATTGTTTTACAAGAAGTACAGGCTCTAAGTAATGGCCAGAATGGTCACTGGGAAAAGAGGTTAGTGATGAATCCGAGGATATGATAAGACGATGAGTAGCAGTTGGTCTATCTAGCAGGCACAAGAAAAAAGACAAATTTTTGTCTAACAACTAAATTTGGCGATTGTCTATTAGACATCTCTGCTATGCTTCAGCCTTTATTGAATATTTATTTCTTATTGTGTAACGAGGCGCCGTGGCTAAGTGGTTGTGATGTTTGTCACGGTCGCGTGGAAGCGAGCTTCACTCTCACACCTCTCTCGGGCTGTCAGCAACGACGCCCTATGGAACGCCACAGTAAGGCTATTCCAGAGATTGCAAGGAGACTCGCTCAACCAGTGTTCTACGACGTTCAAGAAGAAGACGAAAAACCAATTCAAAGCTAGAAGTACTGGAATCCGCACACTGAAAAAAAACAGTGTGATGGCAGATTGAGTAAACTGCTAAAAAAGGTGTACCAACGTTTACCAAATCTTTATACACTGCTTTGAAATATAGCGTATAAAAAACATCAGTGTCACCAAGGATTTCTACTGAATTTGAGCAACTGATCACAAGAAATTGAACGTATCTTTCAATAAACAGAGAAGAGGATCATAACACTTTCTATAAAACTGCTCTTGCAAATGTTGAAGGAGAGAACGATGAAGAATAGGTGGGGGAGGAACAAACTTAGTTAATCTGAGCGTTATAGGCATGGAAATTCTTCCTCTATTGAAAATTTTTTTGAAAAGAAGAAAAAGGTCTCTTTCTATCACTTTCTCCATTTGACAACTCGATTTTCTCACAAGTTGGAGAAGAAGACTACTTAGAAGAACAGAGCAGTAAGCAGAGAAAATATTTCGATTTGATTATCTCTTCT
Organism: Parelaphostrongylus tenuis; assembly: GCA_019055375.1. Taxonomy (NCBI): domain Eukaryota; kingdom Metazoa; phylum Nematoda; class Chromadorea; order Rhabditida; family Metastrongylidae; genus Parelaphostrongylus; species Parelaphostrongylus tenuis. The sequence continues at coordinate 122,050 of JAHQIW010000320.1, forward strand.
ACAAGTGACATCTCCCAGAGAAAGAAAAACAGAGAACTTTGAAAGATCATCGAAGAAATTAGGAGTTTATATCTGATCCTTATTCGATCAAAAGGAGTTTGGAACTAATCTACTAAACTTCCAGTAAATGACCAGAGAGTACCCAGAAAAGAGGCCAGAACAAAAGCATCATCCGACAGCAACACAAGTTGGCTCCGATTCAGAATGGCTGGCATTGAAAGTCACCTGGAGGAGCTACCAATGTGAAGAAAAATTAAGTCCCACTATCACCTTTTAAAATGGCGCAGAAGACAAACTGCATAGGACAAAGAGAAAGCATGAAAAAGTTAACGCTCAAAAACAATGCGACCGTTCACGTTGAGCTTCCAATTTTTATTCACTTCTTGCATGAAGAAATATAATATAACAACTTTCTTAAAAGAATAACCTAGGCATATACTTTAGAAACGGTCGATGTAAACCAACCTAGAAGCACATTTGCCAACGGAGCGGTTGGAGGTCGGCTAGCTGAGAGTGGTCGAGCACCGGGCAACCTCCACTGCTGCTCATCATCGTTCCATTGAGCCCTTTCACGAACTCTATTTGCCACCTCCGGTGGAATAAAGTTCTCCACGATTAGAAGCCTATAAAATGTGGTGATTTTCTGAGTGTTTAAGGATGTAAGGAATATATAAGAAATTGGAAAAAATTGATCAAGAGCAGATTCGCACAGGTAAAGACGAAGTAGGATGGGATATAGACTATAAATAAGCCGTGAGAATAGATACAAATCGTTTACACCTTCACAGTCGGCGAAATCCTTGTTCATTTTTCTCTACACTTTCTACCGAGTACCAGGAATTTATAGTTAGGTTCAAAGGTAGACTCTCCATTTTCTCCGCCAGTTGTAGAATTTTTATAAGTATATTCAAGTGCTCCTGATCGATGAGCATGTTCACATGGGTATTCTAATGTACACACTGATTTGAGCAAAAATCTCAGATAAAGTGAGCTTGAGTGGACTACAACATAAAAGGACTTTGCATACTCCAATAAAGTCCACAGGCTATCTGTGAGTATTCTTAGCCCTAATAACCCACCCCAATTAGCTACCATTAGTGGCTCTCACTAGAAACAACAAATAAAATGTCACTTGCACAAAGTGAAATTCTTTCGGAATCTTCCGAACACTGAAAGTCTTAAAAGCAGCTATGAAGGATGGAAAAATGCCTATGACTTCACTAGCAACCGCTTATACATGGTTCCAATTTTCTTCACAGGAAGCAAGTTCTTGAGCTCATAGAAAAACGCCGAGCTGAGTAAACAAACAAAGAGAAATTTTTCCAGCTCAAACTTAAGAGTGTTTACGAAAGAAGTGCTACAGAATATTACCACTAATCTATTAGCTCCGTTTGCACGTGGGCGAAAGAAGTCTTGAAGAATGAAAAATCGTTGGCTTACCAGAAAGATAAGCGTTTCAGAAACCAAGGCACTTGAAATAGCATTAGGGCTGAAAAATCGCTAGCGAATCCACACTATAGCACAGCGGGCAAGCACTTCGACTCATGCGGTGTGAATCAAGTAAATGCTAACAGAAAAAGTAAGTTATATTAATACTTCAGTTTTTTATCCTTAGAAAAACTAAAGTAGTGCCTGTTTCAAGGAGTCGAGTGGACTGTGGGTATATATGAATATGTTTTCGCAAACAAGTCTTTTTATAACATCACTAAATAGTTTGACAAACTTAAGACCTGATTATTGCGTCGGTGGTGCAACGGTTAGCATACGCTTTCGGAAAGTGTGAGATCTGGGTTCGAATCCCGGCTGACAAACGTTTTTGCTTACCACTCCACATTATTGGGTACATTGAAACATGATAGCACTGTAAGTGGCGGTCAAAAAAAAAATGACTCCGACTGAGTTCTCTGGAGATATTAAGATTCTAGGACGAAATTTCTGTAGGAAAAATGAGAGAGAGGATGTCGTGAAAATGTAGTAGAGTCTAAGATTTTTGACACCTCACAGAGTTTTCAAAAAAGCTCTTATAAGAATTTTTGAGCTAAGCCGAAGGAATACTCCCTGAACGAATTTCAAATCGATTCACTCAACTGCTGTTAAATCAAAAATCAGCAAAACATAACGTTGAAGGAACCGTCGTCGACATTTCGTAGAGGAAATGACAAACATGCCGTAATATCATTCTTGTTAAACTACGCTTTTTAGTGTACAAGTTGATGCCGATGTAATCAAATCAAGACCGATCAGTGCTTCCAGCGGATGAGAACTTTTGCAATGACTTTTCAGTATGATTGTGGGATATCTGCCGATTAAGGAAGTAAATGAATACACCGAGGCTCTGAAGAAGGCAAAGTCAGCAAGATGCTTATCACTGAAAACTAAATAACACTGTCGTGTCGGTATATCAAGGACGGTTGATAAGATTGAATCCAGACAAAATTTTTCATATACAGATCCAAAGCAAAAAAGTTGTAGATCTCTGAAAAAGGGCGAACAACATTAGCATAAAGACTAGTCGCTATTACGAATGAGTAATAGTGGAAATGTGAATGAAAAGTATGGAGGCGTCGCGCTCATGGTTATTTACACAGCTGCGGGAGAAATGGAAATATATTCAACGACCGACAGAGTCCTATTACATACGGCAGTTCAGAGTATAGTGTACAACGCTGTAAATTCATATTACACAATTTAAGGGAATCTTGTGAAGGTGTGCAATATTACGAGTGTTAAGCTCCTTATCCCAAACACAGCTGACAGCTGATGAACTCCAAGAAGAAAACACTTATTAGCATGATTTGAATCTTTGGTCTATCAGAACCACAACTTACTGAAGGAACGCAAAGTTTCTGCGATTTTATTGTGTAACAAACTATAAGATACCCAGCATAAAAGAAGGAATAGCATAATAACAATAGCATAAATGTATATTCTCATTTGCCTCCCTCAACAGTGGCGAGCACATGTAGCCTGATTGTTAAAGACGCATTACCCACTGATAGACCTTACTGGTTCGATGCCGCACCTTAAAGCCTCCCACTCTCGAGGGTTAGATGGTGGCAGACTTGAAAGGGAGGTTAGCAATATGACTTTGTACAGCGTTAGGCCATCGTTTATAATTTTATAAGTCGGATATGCATTCAATCACGTTTGAGGATGCCCGATGTTGGCGAACGAATGGCGTCTTCCTGAGGAATTGATCGAAAACGAACGCTTTATCCTTTGTTATTCTCGATCAATTTTCTAAACAATATTCTGCAAAGAAGATTATGATACCAACTTCAAGGATCAGAATATACAGTAAGAGGTGTTATGTTCGATACAGGAAATTTTAGAGAAGAGTTCAACTGAATTGACTTTCTAAACTTTAGGATCGATTAACAGCGCCGTTAAATAGGTGTAATGAGAGTTGAAACATCAATAACATCAAAATTGTCGGTTATTAACCTCCTTTACACTGCTTCAACCTGAGATTATTTTGTCTTCTCGCATAAATGACATTCAGAATTCGCACTTTAACTCGATATTCAGTGCTAAATGGAGAACCACAATGGCACATATATGTTTCCATTGTTGAAGAATCCACAGAAAAGTAAAGCTTTTGTTGAAATGAAGGAGAATACTGTAATTAGGTCTTTCTATTCAGATTCATACAAAAAAGTATAATCAAGTCGGAGGAAATGTTAGGAATACTAATTATTTACTATTTGGTGATAGCGCTATTCAGATATGAGTTCGTAGTGTTGACTGATACTATGCCCTACACAACCTAGTACTGGACGTCTCGATTGAGAAGATCTATCAGATAAAACGGAGACCAAGGACGGATCGCTATTCTGTTGAATATTCTCCACTAATTATTGAGGAGTGGATGAAAAATATCTCTGATAATTCTGAACATTCTCCAATATCTCCAATATCTTTGCACTCGACTTCTTTTATGAACCTCGCTCAAAACAAAATATAATCTGATAAGCACTTACATAGTGCTAAACACGTGTTTCAGCATTACACTCTCATTGGTAGCACGGTGCCCTTCGCTTAAACCAATTCCTTGAGGAGGGGTGTAAATCCACTATATACAAGGAAATCGACGCCGAATTAACAAATCACCGCATGTCAGGCGATGAAATTTCCCGATAATGAAATGACCACAGTCAGTCGATGGCTCATGTCTGGTTAAAGGGGCTCAAAATATGTTACCAGATTACATACTGTTTCGAGCGAGGTCTATAAAAATAGCCGAATGTAGGTATGATGCATTTTACCAGCCATGAGCGATCGACTGTTGGTCATAGTAATATGGGTAATATCATAGTAATATATGCTATCAGATTATATATTCTCCAGTGTACTTCCCACTTAGTTATATCTCGTACACCGACTTCGCAAAATCCTTCATGTTCGCAGGATTTTACGGAGTCGATGTACAAGATACATCCTCGCATAGTCAAGCTCGTCCGCACGTGCACTGAACACCAAATATAAACGATATGCATAAGCTATTCCGGCGCAGATGTGATATGAAAGCCATCTCCGCGTTCCTTTTGAGTCGCAGTATGAACACGGTTGCTTTTGGCCCATATAAATATATTATGATATTATACATTGAGTGCCATGTAGCCTCATGAATGACCGGGTCGAAAATTTTCAAAAGACGGAAATCCACAAATAATTGAATTGATGAATTAAGACGGAGTAACGAATTAGTTACAGCAACAAGAAAACAAAAAGTACACAACAATGAAGTGGTTCCAGAAGCACAGTTGATTATCTTCACCAACTATGTGAATCTCAGCATCAATTTTTTTAGTCGAAAAGTACTTTGTAGTCCGAAATAACATAGGCCTATTCACTAATTCACAAATTTCTTAAGTCAAGATTGCAAAAAAAAAAATATTCAACTTGTTCCCATAGTTACTAGAAAAACAATAGTGGCATTAGGAATATTACTATTATTCAGCCAAAATTGGCAAGCGTATCTAACTCTGGCAAGCAAAAGCAACCACTCAATTTGAGGAGTTTTTTGGATATAAAGAGAAAAACTTTAAAGGCTCCAAGCGTCATTCAAGGGGCTTTGGAAGAAGTAGGCTTCGTAGTTCTAGGCTATCAGGAAAATGTCTGAGTATTTGGTCGTTGTTCTCCATCCATGCTGTGCATTTGGCATCCCTAGAGAAAAGGGCTTTGCCTATAGGCTGCCGTTTAGGCGTGCGTATCACATGTCCCACCCTGTTGATTTTCGATACCTTAGCGTAAACGGCAATTTCTCTGGTGTTTGGTCGTTGACATAGGCGTAAAGTTCGAGTAAACTCTTCCACTTACGAACCAATTTGTACTCAAAAAACAGTAAATTGTGATAAAGGCTTCGTTAAGCGGTCATGATGGGACTAGTATGGACAGATTCGGTACTAAAACAAAACGCAGAAAATTCTGCACATAGCGGTACTGATGATGCCTGGGGATGGTAGAAATATGCTTAGGCTGATGACGCTTACATTGGATAGTGATGCTGAGCAAATTTAATAATTTCCGGTTAATAAATTTTGTGTCATTACTATAGTGCCTAAACTTACGAGAAGATCTAGTAGGACGAATTCTTTCATCAGCAACAACACCTTCTGAATATCTAATTGAAGACTGACTTTTACAAGCGCCGTTGAAAATCATGAGTGGACAGATAAGTCTAGCATGTTATGCAAAAAAAACCCCAATTTCTACAACTCTTTTGCCAACATACGAGCACATGGGAAACATTCACTAAGTCAGGTGATTGGCGAAGCAGATGCAAGGGAGCGTTATTCGCAAACGAGTTTTAATCACAACTCTGAACAAAGTCCGCCCGCTATCACCTTACCAAAGTAGTTATATAAATTCTCATTTAGCCATAGGAATACTCATTAAATCAGCTCATTACTGACTATATCAACGCCCTCTCTTGCAATTCATAATACACGATAATCTGTTCATGTTTAACCAGCTTTGAGAATAGGATGGAGTATTTTAATGAGACTGATTAGCGCCAGGAATAGTGTTACATTCTATCAAGCGAATAAATAACATATACTACTTGCGATTCGTTTCAAAAGAAGGATAGTTGATATGAGATTGTAGAGCGGAGTGAGAGGCGAAAACTCGCAAAAAACACGATAAATTATGGATGGGTTTCCGTGCATAGAAGAATTGTTTTGGTAAAAACACTACATCGAAAAACAAAATCAAGGAACAAAAAAGAGATGAACGCGATGTAACAACGAAAGGAATAGAAGATGCAAAATAAAAAACTGAAAAGGCGTGAACGATGAAATGATGAGGAAAAGTTCATCCAAAACACAATTTGTGGTTAACGTTGGGCTTCCTCACAGTTATTGGAACGTCATTAAATGTGTAGGCACATGTCCTTCAAGATTTTAGATTGCAGAATCAGTAGGCGTCGTATTGCGATGCTTAGCGGGGACTTTGTTTCTCCGGCAGGGTTTCCAGTTTGATTAAATTGACGTTTTCGAGGCTTGAAGATGAATTTATGCCATCTATAACAACAGCCCTAAAGCTAACCTAACAATCAACCAAAGAACTCTACGTTCGAATGCACTAAAAAAATCCATGCACAACTCACAAGACTAGCAAATACACCTTGACAAATCATGAATTATTAACGGAAAGTTACGGATACGTCATTAAAATTGAAGATGGTAAGCTAACTAAGAGGCATTTAATGCTACATGTTAGTATTGCTCTACGATGAAGTAGAAGAAGATATTTCCTCTGAACGAAAGCTTTCATGATGAGTGGAAATAAAGCAAGTCATTATGATTCAAATAGTGTGATTTCGATAATGACAACCTTTCATGCAGCAAAAGTTTAGATCTGAGCAACGACGCGCCCACTTTTTTTATCAAAGCACATAAAGATTTTTTATGAGCTGTTTTATTTCCAGTTCTTACCCACTAATTATCAAGCATTACAAACAGCATATTTTCAGTTTGTCAATGCTATATTACAAAACCATGAGTAAAGGTGTTCTGAACCTTTTCTTCAATAAATGTCATTAGCACTATTTTGTACCATTGAGACTAGGTACTTAGATGCCTGCAGTCGCGTATCGTACTGGCAGCAACAATTCTTTTCCTTCAAAAGAACGTCATGAAGCCCTCATCCTAAGAGCTTTTTTTCTGCTTTCACGTCTTTTCCATGTCAAATGTTGAAAAATTAAGAAGTTCTCTACTCTAGCATTGGAACAACTTGCTGCTTTACAGCTACTCACTATTAGTTCTACCCGAGGAACGTCTCATTGAGACTGACGGTTTACAAAGGAAATTAGGGTGAGCGGTTGTCTGAATTTATCATAACGATTTGAACCATTCATGGTAAGTCACAAGGTTAGAAGCCACACTCACAATGGTAGATGTGGGAGTATCCTAATGAAGAGTACTGTAGCACGGTGAACAACATCATGCTTAATCGAAAGCCTTGTCTAATTCATGCATTGTTCTCCTGAAATTCTGCACGGATTCAGACTGCCGCACCCCTCGCGCAGTATTCTAATTTCGCGAAAAAGAGACCAAACGTCAAGTTTAAACAGCGAGATCCCAAAACCATCATAAAGAGTGATCACTCAAATCACTATAAAATATCTTGGGGAAAATACCGTCATTAACCCTTTCCGAACGAAGAGGGTTGTTTTTGACTCCTGACTTTTCAGAGACATTTTCACTGGACAAAACTCTTTTTGCTCAATGTCAACATTATTTTAAAAAGCCTAAATCTCAGCAAAATCAACAGTGTGTTTACCTTCTCAAAAAACTTTTTTATACGCTGTAGGAGCGAAAAAATGTTTTACATTCGGAGTGCATGGTTTGCATGGATGTCCATTAGACCATACTAAGACTCATTCAATAACACAAATCTCAATGATTCTGAAGCCAAATTTGGTCTCACGAAAGTCTTCATAGTGCGCTATAGGAAAGAGCAGATACGTTTGACACTCGGAGTTTTCCTTTCATACAAAAAGTTAAAAAATCTTCATTAAGTAACTAAAATCGCATGGCGATGGGAAAATCGATCAACAGCCGTCCGCAAAGAACAAGGAATGTCGACGAAGAATATGACCGGATTATCTAATTTCTTCGCGTTAGCGCTATAGAAAGCAAAAGTCCGAAAGTCACCAAGAGATGTTTGTCTCCAGAAACACTTGAGCTGTTACGCCAATGTGGAATCGCACGAGCCGAAGGCAACCAAAACTTCACGTCCGAACTTGCGAAACGTTGCAAACAGGCGACAAAAGAACATCTCAGAAGGTAAGAGCAGCATTTATGGCCGAAACTGCAGAATATGGGAAAAGCACCCCGAGGCTTCGTCAATTACAAAACTAAGATGATTGCACTGCGACGCCCTGACGGAACTGTCACATGTTCCATAGAGGGAATGCATAAAATCGTTTCTCTACTACTAAACGGATTTCCTCAACAGACAAATTGTCCTATCCTGACATGAAATATGGGAAAGTTTCTATCGAGTTTTCCTTGCGAAATCATATTATTTCATCGATGAAGAATCGAACAAAACATGATGCGGACAGATTTCGACCCCTATAATAAAGGGTCTCTCAATAATTCTCATCGACAAACTGGCTCATCACCAAAACACATGACTTCCATCCAAAGGAAAACGATTGAGATTGTGTTATTGCTAAAAAAGTGAAGGCCTTCACGGCATCAAAAACTATCGTTGCTGTCTGTCATCTATAAACTCTACACTAGAGTTGTTCTAAACAGTATTGAAAAACACCGGACGAAAGACGGTATACGAGCAAGCAGAATCTCGAAAAGATTGCGGCACCACAGACCGTATCCACACCATAAACAAACTTATCGTAGTTTTTCGAGAGTGCGGGAGGCCGCTCTCTCTCTCTCTCTCTCTCTCATTTCTATCGATTTGAAGAAAGCATTTGACTCATTTGAAAAAGCACTCATAGAGGCTTGGACAGCCAGGAAGTCCTTACTCAGTACATAAAAATTCTTCGTGAGCTATACAAAGATTTCACAATTCAGATATCACCATTCTATGACGATATCACGTAAGAAGGGGGTACGACAAAGAAAAAAAAATCTCACTAAAATTATTGACGGTGGCCCTCCAAAACGGAACGTAAGTATGGGACAATATGGGAGTCAAAACCGATGAAGGATAATTGCAAGCTCTTCGCTTTGTTGATGACATTGTTTTTATAACACCAGGCCAGGTGGGATGATAGTTGACCGATTTCCACAACACTTCTGGAAGAATTGTCTCCGACTAGATATTACGAGTTGTTCATGAGAAACGGAGTGGTTTTGAGTGCCCCATTCACGCTCAACGTGATGAATGCCCCCGAATGCTCCAGTTAGTCTAACTATGACGGAAACTCAACATAATGAACGACTTAGTTCCAGAGTTGAGCAAGAGGAACGAGCAGCCTGGGGGAGCGCTTGAGAGTATCAAGGATGGAGTGAGAAGCACAAAGAACGCCGATTCCGTTTCCACCTTTCGATTCAACGATTCTTCCGGCCTTAATATTTGCGGTAAAAACTTGGTTACCGTGCATGCAGGTTGAAAGACCACTCTACGTCATCGACACAGTAGAAAAGTCCATGCTTGCAGTAATTCTTACCTCGCAAGTGAAAGAAAGAATTTGAAGTTCCGGCGTACATAAACGGTCATAAGTCAAAGTCGTTCTGTATGTCAAACTATCGAAGACCAGACAGGTCAAGCACGTAGTATGTCTGAGCAACAACCGATGAACAGCAGCCATTACTGACTGAGTTTCTCACAATATCAAGTGTGCAGCAGGAAGACCAGCAACCCGATGGTCACAGTTCATCAAGAAAACCTCAGAAGAAAAATAAAATGCTCAGTTAGCCCCTAGTGCGAGCACCCTCTGAGCTACTCTTGCACGCTACTCGGAGAAATGGAATGTCTACTGTTGCCCTCCCGAGCGAACAACAAGACGACAGGCGATTCAGAGTTTGCTCAGTGACAAAATATTGTCCAGTTTTTGATACTAGTACTACTAGACTGCTAGATACTACAGTTTACCTATCACCTATAGCAGCGCCTACGACTTGCCTGTGACCACACCGCAGCAAAAACAGTAGAACTGAAGAGCTTCATACCGAAAGTGCGCTACTCTGTTTCCGCGAACAGACATGGCTATGATTCGTTTAATTTTCTGTCAAGCTTTTGTGAATAAGATTACAAAGCCTTTCAAAACTGTCTTACCAAATTTTCGCGTTTCTCTCCTTTCTTCGAAAAGTAAAGAAACAGTGCGCCGCAGAGGTGGTATTACTTCGTCTTAATTTTTGAGAAAACAGATATATCCGTCAAACGCAACTTCGATTTATGCCAATTAATAAGTTTTGGCACTAGAGCAACAAATACCAAATTTATCAACCAGAAGTGATTAAATTTGCACGATTTTGGAATTGTACAATTGTGTAATTTATTGCAAAGATTTTGCTATACTACTCTTGCCTATACTTGCCCTAGGATTTAGCTGTTCTGGGGGAAAAATTCGCTTGTTACTTACGCACGAATGGTGCGTAAGGGAAAATCCTAATGGAACAGCGCAAGATTAATGGAGCTTAGGGTGATGGTACGGTTGTAGAAAAGGCGGCTAGGATCTGGTTTGCGAAGTTCAAAGCTAGAAAAGCAGTGTGGAAAATAAGTCGCGCTTGGGCCGTTTCTCAAGAAGCTCCATTGATATTGAGTGCCGCATCACTAGCACTTTTTGCTATAGTCCATTAGTGCTTGAGTAGCAAACGAATTTGTTCCCACGACAGCTCCATCTCAAAGCAAGTATAGGCAAGTTGTATATCAAAATGTTCGCAAGAAAACGCGCAGCTGAACAATATCAAAATAATGCAGCTTTAATTAACTCTGGTTTCAATGACGGATTCATGCATTCAACATCTGGACTAGATCTACAATCTACAAACGGTGCTACACATCATAGTCAATTCAGATTATCGGTCACCCTATTTGTTTTAGACATTCCATTAATCTGAGATAAAGTCCCTGAGTCCTTAACTGTGTTTATATTTGGCGCTGAACTCGTCAGAACTCATCCTTCCTAAGCTCAAGCATTTTTCCGCTTCTCCGGAGTTATAACAGGTTCCAAAGCATCCCGTGTTGGGGTCAGAGCAACTAAACACTTTATTTTTGCGTCTAATAACCAAGGAAAGCTAGCAAACCTCCACAATAGGGAAAGGTATAACCAGCCTATCAGATCTGCTTAAAGAAGAGACAGAGCTTATCAGTTAGACATAACCTTAAAACATCTTTCGAACTTTTGTACGATACTTCACAATTGATCAAACTGCATACTTTTCACGTATACACAAGCACACGTATGTATAAGTATACAAGAATTCATGAACGTACAGTAGGAATACGTGACTTGGGCACAGAAGATGCGGAGTTCTATCTCATAAGCCACGGGTGTCTCAGAACAACCACAAGGTCACATTTGGTCTCACTGGATCTTCAACCGAACACCCGGTATCCCCACACGTTACAATCTTTGCAGATGACAAGTTTGAGATTTCTCAATGACAAGGAATTGTGAATGTAATATCTATGATAACAAAAAAGAAATGGATCAGCAATCAGCACAAGTCCAAAATTTCCATCAGTGAAATCGGTCTTTCATGACACTAACAGAAGAATGAGTCCTACTATCACCATGCATATCTAAAGATTTAGAGAACCATTACTGCATGACTTTCCGGAGTTGAAATTTCTAGTATTTATTCGCATTTTTCGCAGTGTCATGATGTTTCATGTATACTCAAGAGAATGGAATGGTGAGCAAAAACACAGCCTCAGGTGGGAATCGAATCCGCGTTTCATCCATATAGGAAACCCATATTCTACCACCACACCACGGCACGTTTGCACCACCACTCATTCTTCAACATCTCTATGTTAGCTATCAGCCACCAACCCTTAACAGGTTTGATCGGGTATGCGATTTCGCTCTAAAAACCCAGTTGAGCTGACAGCCATTATAATAACTAATAAACGACAGTTGGATTTCTAATAATAGTGGACTCCTAATAATTTTTAGAGTTGGACAACGACAGGCGGTTAGAAAGCCACTAAATCGTTAGATCTGCTCAATATTGTTGATAATACTAGCATGGTTGAAATTCTGAAAGATCACTTTCTACTTGAAAAAATAGGAGAATAATAGCTAACTACTCACTTCAATTTCAATTCTTTGTTGATCTCCGTCACCGAACTTTCGAGGTCTTGTCGCTCTTGCGAATGGAGGAGGCTTGAGTCATGAAGCTCATTTTTAGCCTAATAATAACATTTTTAATTTCTGGATGACTTACACGTAGCTGACACACGAATAAAATGTGAAACTTAATGCCGGTAGTGTTTCAAAACAGTGGAATTGATTCTTTGCGAAGGCCAACATAATCTATATCGCCAGTGGCGCTTAATTTCGTCCTTCAACAAAGGCTTTTTTTCGAGAAATACTATGGGTTCTTTGAATTATTATGATAGATCATGATTTCCTTTACAAGGCTGTATACTTTTTGTGCATATATAACCCCTATGAGGAACAATACTCCGGAAGTGAAACGTTTTCTTCTTTTCGCTCTCACAATGCGCTATCGAAACCTTTTCAAAAGCCACTTCAAGCTTTAAATTTGCCAAGAATTTGACTATCGATTAACCTTATGGTGATTCAATAACGAGCGATCAACAGGCTTTAGCTGGACAAATAAGGCAAACCAAGTGTGAAACATAATTTTATTTTTGCTGCTACAGCGTACTACAAAATTTTTTGGACAATCAAACAAAGTGTCGAAATTCTCAAGATTTAGCTTTCAAGTGATTACTAAATGTTGAATAAAAAGCCTTGCTCAGCGAAAAGACCTCTAAAAATTGGGGGTCAGGATTACGATAATCGACTGGAAGGAGTTAGACCCCGTAAGACATCTTGAACGCGTTTGAAATGGTGGCCATTTTCTGCTAATGTGTCCTTCGACTGGTGCATCACTGGGGTATGATTGCAAGAAAGATATTTTATATTGATGTTCAATGAAAGTGTTTATTTTAAACAAGCAAGACTACTACGTTTATCTTTTAGTTTTGATACCCCCTCATATGATATAATACCAAAAAGTAACGGTACCGGATAAAAATCAGAAACCAATAAACTGCTTTTCGATCGGGCCTTCGTTGACTACCTCGACCACGCGATCTTTTCCAAAGCAATACTCTCTTAGCGCAAAATTTATTTTGGTGGTACAGCGCACTGAGAAGACCTTTTATGGATAAGCCCCAATGTAAATTTCGTGTCCTATAAATTATCTAATAACTGCAGAAACTGTCGTGCCCGGAGAGAAGGGCTAGTGATTAGCGTGTCCATTCGTAACTATGCGCGTCGTGCAAAGCGAGGAGACATGTATATATCCAGAACAACGCACGTCGTCTCAAAAAGTTAACGTGATATAAAAAAAGTTTTTTTTTTCATTATTATTTGAGCCAACATGTCATGTGGTCTGGTAAGGGCTCTTGTACAGCCCGAGACACGTGTTTCGTCCTTACAGACTCATCAGCCGGGCAGAACCCGTCGTCTGTCGATCTTTTTATAGCCAGTTCTCTCGGGAGCGTTACACTCCTTATAGAGAGTTGTCGACGACGTACGTTTTACACTCTATGTCAAGCGAAATTTTCACCTAACACAGAGTGATTTCGCACTCGATTGCTACCTGGCTGGTATTTTTATCGTATTATACCTTTCCTTCGAGTGCTTTATTAAGACCACGCTCAAATTTCAATAGATCCTTTCATTATTATTTGAGCCAACATGTCATGTGGTCTGGTAAGGCACTTTTTCAAACTAGCACTTACGTTTTTGGTGATCGCGAATTAAATTTTTCAAACATCTTTACTACGCTTTATGCTTTTTTCAAATAAATAATAAATACATTCTGTACTAGAGCATATCTCTCATTTCAAAGTACTCTATAATCACAAACGGATGAAAACATGCTGTTTGACAGAAAAATATGCCCTATATGGCTTCAAAATTTCAATAGAGAAAAGGGAGGCGGGAAATAAACACTAATTGAAAAACTCTTTGGAGCATTTTAAAAGAAACATTTTGAAATAAACAACCGACCTTCTGCAATTTTATGTGCAGTTTCCTCAGTTTACGCGTTTTTGCCTCGACTTCTTGCTGTAGGCTAGAGTAGGTTTGATGAATTTCCGCAGTATCATCTTCCTGTCTCTCCAACTGTTGAAGGATCTCACGTTCGCGTTTCTGAAACGGAATCATAAAGATATAAGGGCACCGAGAAGATGATCTCGTTTTTGAAAAATATCTTACCACAGGTTTTGAATAGTAGTTTACTGCTATTCGAGGCTTTTCCTCCTATATTATCCGTTTATATATTAATCATATGAAAAATTAGTCTTAGAAAATCACTACACAGACACTATAATAGCTAAGAAGATCTTTTCATTCGAATCAAATATCTTGTAACCATAAGTGATGGCATGGATGAGCACTTTTTTTTTGCAGATTACATGACTAGCCTTTGGACGTGGATTTAATACAGATGCCATGAGAAGTATGACGTGACGAATGTTCGAACGCAAAGTGATATTTGAATCTTAAAGCTCAACGTGAAGATTTTAGTGTGGCAAATAACATCGTAGTCAAATGCTCAATTTTTGCTCCACTCATCATTTTCGATAGAAAATAAGTGTCTCCTGGAGGAACGACGGTCATATACACCAAAACAATGTATATTACAAAAGTAAATAAGCAATTTGCGTAAGAAACCGAAATCACCTTTTGTTCAGCCAATTCACGTCGACGACGTTCCAGTTCGACTTCTTGCTGGCGTGTATGATCCAGGAGATCCGTGCCGCCTAACAGTTTACTTTCCATCTTGGCTATTGTTTCGGCCACTTGCCGTTGTGCCTCCTGTTCCTGCTCCAGCTGTCGTTGTCTCTCCTCGAGATCGGCGATTATACGACGACGTTCCTTGAAAATCAAAACTTTTAGATATCTTGCTAAGTTCAGGAATTGATGTGAGATCTATGCAGACTGAAAGTTCCAATTTTCCTCTGACAGTTGATCTACAAGGCTTAATGCCAATTTATGCTCTGTTTTTCAACATATTGAACTATTGCTACATTACTGAAAGCGGGTCATAACAATAAATACAAGTTACACATTGGGAATGTTTTTTCGAACATTAGATTAGCTCTCTTTTTACGTATACCTCTACTGCGACAGACACAGATACACACCAAGTTTCAAGTGATTGTCTTACAAAAGGACAAGCTGCAGGAATATAGACAAACAGTATGCCATGCGTTGCTTATTACATTTTTTGCCTTTAACTGCTCTTTTACTTATTTTTTATCGTTCTCTTTTACGTACGATACAAAATAAGATATGATGCAGTGGCTTTTGAAATGTGAATTTTGAAAGAAATTTTTTAACCGATGAGCAACGTTTTGATTTGAAGATGGAAGATGGAAATGGAAAATCCGAAGAATGAAAGTTGTTATACAAATTATTACCGCAAATAGTTACTATTTTTTCCTATGTTAACGAACGTTTCCTATGCTATAAATTTACTATTAACGACATTTCTTCTTTCACTGTATTGCTACTGCCAGCATCTCCACCTTTTCGCTTCATACCACGAGCTGAACTTAAAACGTAGTTAAGTCCTTCATACAAATAGGCATTATAAATTACTATCACATGCTAGCTACTGTTTCAATAACTGATGTTAACCCTTTCAGGACCGAGCCTTCTTCGCTGGAGAAAGGTTTGTCCTACAGTTTTAGTAATCACTCAATAGCTCAAATCATGACTGCTTCAACGCTTTGTTCGGTTACAGTTTATGGATGGCTTTTCGCCAAATAGTCAGAAATCGCTTCATGGCATAAATCATGCTAAATTCGTAGTTGGGTTTAAATTTTGAAACGTCTTTGAAGCGTGGTGTAAGAGCGGAAATTAAAATAAGTTCTAGCCTCAAAGTTTTTTCTCGTAACAAAAATCGGGCTCTCGAATAACACCGCGCTCAAAGATTCCAAATGTTGCCTCGAAAAGGCGCGATTTTTGTTAATCACTTGGATATTTTTTCTCTGCTATGGAAAGATTTCTAAGTTTTCCGTAGTTGAGGGAAAGACTTAGTTCTATCATTGTACGGATATTAGGTATCACGAATGAATGCAATTTCGATAATTAAGACTTGTTCTAGCAAACGACTACTATTAAGTACTGAAAGATCCGGTGAAAAGTTGAGCACAGACCATATCGGAGCAAAAAATGCGCGCCAAGTGTGAAACGCACTTTTCTCTTCGTTAATGCTAGAACACAATATAAAGCCTCCTTAGAGACCACTGTTGAATTTGGCGTTTTCTAAGCTATCAAATGGTTACTAAAACTCTAGCAAAAAGCTCTTACTTGCGACTCGAATGGCAATGTTGAAGGTTTCTAATGGAATTCAGGTTTTCTTAGTCACTAAAAAGGGTTTGTGACCAATAAAAGTTATAAAATGACTGGAGAAACTTCAATAAAGGTATCGAAAGTGAGAATAATGTCAATTGTAGACGCTTCTTCGGAAGCGTATATGTATGAGTTGTTCAAGCTCTTATAAATTGTACGGTGCTAAATAACATAAAAGTCTCATTACTATTATTTGAGCCAACACGTCATGTGATCTGTTAATGGGCTCTTTCACAGCCCGACACACGTGTTTCAATCTTACAGTCTCGTCAGTCGGGCAGAACCCGTCATCTTTCAGTCTTTTTAGCCAATCCTCCGTAGGTGCTCCAGTCCCCCCACTAAGAGCTAGCAAAGACGAACGATTTGCACTGTAAATCAAGTGAAATTATCACCGAATTTACACTGTTACACTAGATTGCTCTTTTGTTGGTGTTTTCATAATGAAGGTATTTGTGAAGTATTGTGCAGTTGCTAACCAAAGATGCTTGAATTGTAAAATAAGTAGAATAAGAATGACAATAGCCAAATAAGTTTATTGATTAAGTATCAGATTTGTATCAGGGCGCATCCCATTACAAGAATCCCTAGTACGACGAGATGCGACGCACCATTGTATCGAATATGATACACGAGGAACCCAAGAGCTATGTTCAATTTTCATGTTACGGAATTGCTTCAAGAATTTCTTCTTCAACAGCTGCGTATCAATTTCGTAACATGCGCACTTTGCAACCCAAGTTCAAGTTATATCTCTACTCTCTTTTTCTTGACCGATCCATGGTCATGTGTAGTGATCCATAGCCATGCTTTGACTCGCCAATATTTTCTAAAGACTTATCTTTCAATCGACTATCCTGACACCTCGCTTGGAAGTTCAGTATGATCTGATAGAATGTTTTGAGCCTCAAAAGACGCTGAAACGTACGTATTACCACTATAGACGCCTTTACTAGACCTCCAAAGGGCTTGAAACATTCTATCACATTATTTCCTCAAAAGATTTTTTGATTTACATTTTTTTAAGCTGTCATCTATCAGCCGTAAACGAAGTAAGCCATTGGACCATGGACGCATATCAGCATCCTATCTCTTAAAAAATGGAAATTACCTCTAAAATGAGGGTGTTGTCACGCAACACATTTTCGCGATCAGCAGCAATCTTCCGCTGTTGCTCGTTGAAATATTCATCACCGCGTTCTTCATCGTAACCTTCAAAATAAATCCAATATATTATTTATGAGAAGAAAATGAGATCTAAAACGATCAGGTTAATTACTTATAAGTAACAAATGATAATAAGACGAGAACATTGAGAATTTTTTGTACCTGTTCGACCCTTCCTTCGCGAGCGCTTTTCCAACATCGCCCGCAGTCGCATTATCTCATCCTAAAGTTGAAGAATAAGTGTTGAATTTTAATCCTCTCAAAGACAAGCTGTATTCATCTTCGTCACCAGCAAAACATACCACTGCTTAAAAATAACACTTTCTTATATACCCAATGATAAAGAGTGATGTGCAAAAACTTTTGCGGCAGGTGATTCAGGTGGACTTTCTTTTTTCTCAAGTATCACTACAACATGTGAGAAACACATAATCTCAACAGGATTGTGATCATTCCGACAGATCTTACAAGAACTTAGAGCAAAATATCTCAAGAAAATTTTATATCCTCTACTAGAAAAAATATAGTTTGTGAAGATATCAAATCTATGAGGCAAACACAGCGTAGAAGACTTCACAGTTTGAGAAAAATTGGTCGGAATGCTTTTACGTTTCCCAGCACATTAATAAAAAACACAAGAATTTTTAAATGCATGTCTGCCACTAAGACAAACACAAAGACAGCCGTTCAGCGACGGATTACAAATACCATCCTTCTTCTGACTTTTTCTCAGAGGGAAATAGCCCATAAGTCATGCATAAAATGAATAAGTCTTTAGTTGGGAATTTAATGCCCCTCAAACATTTTATATTGCACAAACGAAAACTTGTCATTTTTCAGGAGAGCTAAGTGTACCGACTCAGAACCACTGAACCGATACTTTTCTGGTGCATCAATCGCACCGTCATCAAGCTATTGAACCACTATAAAGCAACACTTTACAGTAGTTGGAAAGCCATAACACAACCAAAGACTGTGAGTAATACTTCTTCTCTTACAAGTACGCCTGCATTACGTTTTTCAAAGATATCTAGAAGGAATGCAGATATGGCGACCATATCAGCGATAGTGTATAAATTTAGTATTTTGTAAGATATTTTGATAATGAAACCAACCTGGAACTCGCGCAGCATCGCATCCTTTGGATCCTCATTGATTTTAGGTTTATTCTTTATGTTCTTAGCGCGGTTCGCATATCGAAGCGTACCTGTAACAGTACTGAAAATTTTACTGTCCACCTATCTGTTCAAAATTTTATCATTACTAGCGGACGTTTTATGGGAATATACTACTAAAGAAAAACATCAGAGAAAAATCTTGAACTCACCAAGCGTTTCTTCATAGTTGTACGAAGCAGGACCAATACAAGCCACCATTACTGTTTTCGAATTACCTCCCAGTGAATCTTAAGCAGTAACAGCTAATTTTGATAGCTAAAGAAATACCTGGTCATCTACCTCTTCGTTAGTTTAATTAAGTATGTTTTGGAATATATGGAATAAAAACGCTGAATTCACAAAAAGCATTTTGACGATGTTGGAGTGTACTAAAATCCGCTCAGATCGATATTCTGGGTGGGCCAGAGTGACAAAATTGAATGAGAATGAAAACCCTAAGCTGCCATACGAATTTTTTAATAAGATATTGGTTGAAAATATATTAATATGAAGATAAATTATTAAAGAAACTCTGAAATGTACCTTGTAGCAATCGTGTTAATTTACTGTCACGATATGGTATATGTGTGCTTTTACCGTCCACCAGAGCGGAGATGACATTGCCAAGGGCCGAAAGCGACAAATTGATTTTCGTCGCTTCCTGAAAAAAATTGGTCGATAGGACAAATACGTTGCGATATCCAGTAATGTTCAGCACTAAATTACTCAAAAACCTTGAATCGCTGGCCGGTAGCGCCAGTTTTCGCCTGTCTTTCACTACCGGCTAAGTCGACAAGATTCAGCCGGCCAACACTGAAAATCACAAAACTCAGACTTGTGCTCAATTCAAGTCACAGCGGAACCTGATCCAATAAAAAGCATTCCTTTCCACTTTAATTAATATTTACTTCAAATTCAATCTCGTTCACTTAAGTGCAGTAGGCAGCAGTATCCTTTTATATATGCAGTGAAAAGACTTTCACTCATTTTTGAAAAATGGTTTGGACTTCACTGAATGGAGTCTAGTAGGATTTTCAACAGAGAAATCATTCTTGAAGAAATTAATTCATAGTATAATCTGCCTAAATCATCGATGCATAACCAGAAGAATTTTTGTACAATATTGTTTCGTTATGGAACAATATACGACTGGAGCGGAACATTTATCCTTCTAAATGAAGGGATAAAATCTCGAACGAAAGAAAAGTATATCAGCAAAATTTTTCACGTCGACTTCATTTTAGCTCAGTGATATGGTAGGATATATATGTATGTCTTGAAGACACAAGAGACTGACCGTATGTGATTTTGCCCATCAGGACCCGCTTCACAGCATTCGACTGTGATGATGAAAATCGCATGCGAACGACTCGAGTGCTCGTTCATGTTCGTGCGTCTAAATGACGTTTTTGCCAATCAGTATAAAAAGTATACGTTTGAATGGTGAGGTGGGAAATGGTGATATGGAAAACATAACGTTTCTAGAGATCTTTTCAACCTTCTTGTAAAAAATGTCTCATTGTTATCGATATTCAATGGAAAAACAGAAATTGTCAGTGATCTATTGAGAACATGGTGATAAATAAAAACAAAAACTGGCCCAGGTCAATTAGAGTCGCAAATTCCTAGTTGTGGAAAAAACGACACTAATCATGTATGAGGACCATCTAGAATAAGACCAGCAAAAAAGTACAGTCTGAGTCTTACCCAACGGATCGATTTGCGTTTCCAACGGCCATAACTCGCTGGATTTCCTCTACCGACTTAGTGACGAATGTGGTTAAATCTTTAACGTAAACTCCAATATCTGGCTTTTCTTTTAGCTCTAATTTAACGCGATCGTCCTTGCTGAGGAGATCTCGTAGTTCCTCCTGTAAACAGTTCATACTTATCAATTTTCAGAATTTGAACATATTAGGAAAACAATTTAGCGCTAGACAAAAATGGAATAATTTCAAAGAAGGTGATGAATGTATAATGATGTATAACGATGATCCAAAAAAGATAATAATGTTGCAAAACGTTGACGAAAGAAATGAACTGCATTAGACGTTTCGTCAATGAAAATCACGACGTATGAAAAATGAAACTAACTATAAGAATTCAAATATATTGCATAGTATAGAGGTTATATAAGTATACAGATGGAAACAGGTACATCAAAAGTTATAGCCATGCATAAACTGTTGAAACTAAAGCAAAAATTCTGAGAAAAAATTCCAAGTAGATGGAACTTATTTTAGATGAAAAGCGTTGATTAGATCTAATTAATGAGTAACAATGTGTTTCAATAAATGAATATATTTCCTGGTATCTAAAACTTTTGAAATTCTCACGACGAGTGACCCATCCTATAGGTGTTATATTGAAGCTGCCAAATGGGCGGAATAACATCATAGATGTCATATTCTTTCCGATAAATTTATACATTCCGATATATTGTTCCAATAATTTTTAATTTACTTCTTTTTTCAGTAGTTCAACGCAGAGATGCTATGGAGGCGCCGTCCATGGGATGCTATGGAGGCGCCGTTATAAGTAATTTCTCACTTTGATGGTTGATTTTTGGCTAGAGACTACAGTTTCAACGCAGAGAGCGCCACTCACGAAGAAGCGCAGAAATGCTTCTGTCTCCATAAAGCTGGCACCGCGTGCAGAGTGCAGGATCATTTTTTACAAGAATTTCGTTTTTTTTTTCAACTTTCAGTCGTCATGATCACCGTTCGGTATTTTTTACAACTAGGGGATGCCAACACCACAAGATACGTCGTAATGCTCCTGGCATAACTACACGAGTTTATTGGATATTTACAACAGTAGACTGCTCATAGGACGACTGTCTTCACATGCAACAAGTGTGTACATACCGAAATTATGGGAGGGTGTATAAAAGAATGTGCAGCATGTATGCGACGAAAGAAGCGCAGAAATGCTTTTAAAACGCAGAGAAAACCCTATTTATAGAGCTAAAATCACAATAACGGGGGCAGGGCTTCATAAAACTGCGGGGCTGACTGATATGACATCCCTGGATATCAGATGAGTACAAGGAGAAATAAGGGGCCGTCCACTGTGCAACAAAATCGAAATTAGGTGTCGTCGTAAGGATCTTGAAAGTAAACGATCAAAAATGAATTAGCAGGAGATTTACAAGAAAAATCAGGAGTAATGCAGTCATTTTCATTCGGCGAACAGGTGAGCGTTTGATGAAGCACTTTGGAAGATATATGCCCACTTGATTATTGAGCGAAGTTTTCGATAACGTATCTAAAACAATGAAAAATTTGGCCGTATCCTAATTACCTGGTATATTTCCAGATAACTGGCCCGCACGAGGTATTGCTGATTTCTAGATCGAGCTATATGTTGAAAAATGTGCTCGAAACAGTTGTAGATAACTCCTCGTTCATCCGGTATTGATTGAATCCCTTAAAAGTTATTTACCTAAGCACTGATCTCGATGTACTCTTGGGTATGTTGAGTGGACAATGTGCATTGACTCCAATGCATACTCTTTTTATAGCTTTATTTTCGCAAAGAGCTTACTTGTCATATTATTGTTTCCATTGTGTATTGTATATTGTCGCACATGTAATCTGTGAATGCCACCTTCCATGCTTAGTAGTTCATAACTGGACGTTTTGAAACGAAATTTTCTATGCGCACTTACGCGAGGGAAAAAATCAGGTGTGCCTGGCGTTCAAGATTCTTCGCACAATAGAACATCGTGTTTTTCAACAATAGAAAAACACTTGCTAATTTCAGAAGAAATTTTATCAAACCAACTGTCATCATAAATACTTTTGACTACTAAACCTCAATTCGCACACAAATTCTACTAACGGCGAAGGTACAAAAAGTTTTGGACTAACCTTCCATAGTGTAGGTTTTACCCGTACCCGTTTGACCATAAGCAAATATTGTGCCATTAAAGCCATTTAGAACAGAATCGACTAAATCTCGAAACGTTTCATCATAAAGATCCATTTGCTTAGAGCTAAAATAAACACAATATAAAGCTGGAAAGGCAGAGAAGTCCCTTGATAGATGTAATCCAACGCCTGAACCATGAAGAAGCCCTTAAGTTGACTCAAGGATTTCAAAAGCAATTCAGGACAATAGCAAAACCTAGTAGCAGGATGAGCAACATAGGCTTTTCGCATATGAATTTATCGAGTCAACAATGGTGACTTTGATAGGTATGCTGCTTTTTCAATCTCAAGCGAATTGGGAAATTTTGACAAGAAGTGAATAAGCTGGTGTTGATAAACAAACATTCTTAAACTTGAAGAAACTCTTGATGACCTTTCATTATAAATTGCGTCGAATGTGAAATCCTTCGACGGTTCCTCAAGATCCCTTGGATTCCGCAATTCGACAAGCCCACGATCCGGATACATAGAAATTATACTGCAATTATAGACGTCCTGATTTGTAAAGTCTTCGTTTTTTAAAGTAATAATTGACATTCAAGAGTTGAAATTCCATCAAAGTTCAATATTTTCTCATTTATTTTTGTCTAGATTTCTTAGATTAAAAGATATTGTGCGCGTTGCATACCAGCTGTAGCTACTACCATTTTCAAAAGACGGCTTCTTACCAACAAATAACAGATATTGCGTAAGTGTGAGCAAACGCTATACATATAATGAGTCAACGTAGGTTTTCGCTCATCAAACCTCTGATGTCCTTGTCCGATTTCCACACTGGACAGAGGTCGACATCTAACTACCACACGAACCGCTTCTTGTTTCACAGAACGTGGAAGTTGATCATCGACGGTCATTTCGACAGTAAATCAACAATTCCTGAAAATACGACATAGATTCCTTCGAGATTTTTGAAGAACCGGAAAATGGTAAAAAAAAACAGAATATGAAGAAAGTAAAGATTATGCTGGCTGCTTAGCAGTGTGTTGAAATGAAAACAAAAATATTATAATGGGTATAATTTCACAATATCGGTGTACAAAAATGACAGACTACGGTGTATTTATGGCCTTATATTCTCGCTGAAGATGTCACACTATGATGAGGCATCAATTTATGATGAGGCGTTCACAGTACCACAGGGCCTTCACTTTAAAACCAATCAAACCCTCTACAGGTGATCGAATAGTTGGTTTTTATTAAAAATTCAAGTGACGAAACACTTGTTGGTTGAATAACAAATCTCTGCATGAGTGATTATTAGAAAACAACTAATATTGTATGTCGCTTTTTTTTTGATAAGTTAGTAAGAGCTTGTTATCTTCTACAGTTAGTCAGAGAAAAAGTTCTACAAATTTCAAGCTAATTTATCAATAAGGAAATATGTAACGATTTAGGAGATAAAGAGTTCGGCGTTAACGAGCTCTTGAGGCATATGTCCAGTACATCTTATTGGATACCGAAAATGTAAATCTGGATGCATTCAATGACTTGCAATAGCCTTCGATGTATTAAGCCAGTGCTGCTCTCCTCCCGAACAAATCTGCATCACTTTGTCGACCCTAGGCTAATGAAGGACATGACGCACCCGGGAAGGGAAATCGCACCAATTACTGTATTTTACAGGGAGTCTCTATGAATTATTACTGAGAAACAATCGCTTACTTCATTCACCTCAAGCCTATAGAGGTAAAAATTAGATTCCTCGGGATTAAGCGGGTCTCCTCAATTTTGAAACTTCATGGAAATTATAAGTCAAAGGATAGAATTACTGTCAATGACACAAAAGCAGCATTCATAAGGGGATTATGGAAAAAGTACACTGGCTACAAATCATACGCAGCAAAGAAGCTCATAAGAAAACTACACATAGGTAAGAGATACCATAAGTTCAAAATAAAGAGGATCTATACGCAGAAAACGAACAAATGGAAGAAAAGTGAGAAGAAAAAGTATGAACAGATTCAAGAAACTGTCGCGTGATATCTATGAAGTTTTCGCTTAGTTGAAAAGTAATCCCAAGTACTTTGTTGTCATAGCAAAGCAATATGACGACGATTACCTTGACAGCGAGCGCTCTGCTCTTTTTTTGGACCAAGAGTTCTTATCTAAACATGAAATCATGCCTTTCTATTAAGCAGTCAGATTTTTAACACACCATATTAACCGGAATGAAAAAGAGCAAAAGTGAGGAAGTAAAATTAAAGATCTGGCAATATGTGAAACTTGTGGAAATAGAACACATACAAGATGGTGTTGAAAAGTTCACGACGAGTTCTAACGAGAAGACCAAACTGAAACACATGCGCACTTTCGAACGAGGATAATAGAAACGATTTATCCTCTCCAGCGTTGATCAATCCCTGAAGGATGCACCGTGAATTCGAAGCTTCGTTAGTGACTGAAAGTATATCAGGTCATCAAAACGACTCGTCATGGCATACCGATGTATCAAGCCATTGCTGCTCAGTCCTCCAACATGAGCCTGCTAACAATTAGTAGACCCTTGAGGGATGGAAAGCCTGGCAAGCCAGTACGAAGAATCGAACTGACGACCATGTGAGCGTCATTTCGCCTCACACTCCCTTTCGCACAAGGCAACATTGGAAGCCTTGTAAAAGTCATTGTAAAGCTTCTAGTAACACATTCGCCCTGAAGTAGAATATCGGTTAAAAAGTAATCCAATTTTTCACACTGAAATTAAACCACTACTGGATGGGAACTCAAGCTCAATTTTGTTGATGAAAAAACCATAGTAGCGATAGACATTCATAACTACACTTGTATCGACGCACTTTTCCAACAAGCAACGATTTTTCCGAAGAAGGTTAGAAACGGCCTCAATGTATGTGCTAAGAGGTTCTTCTGCGCAGTAAAAACAATAGTTACTTAAGCGCTTTTTGTGAGTGGTTGTAACGAGATGACGATTCTATACATTTTTAAATCCGCATTTGCAACGACTAAAGGGCTGTGGTGTCTTTCTCATAGCTTACGCTTAGAATCATCCACCACAACGTCTTCGAATCCGATCAAACCACAAAGCAGATAGGTATTACCAAGAAATCAAAAAAGAGCCATCCTTGGGATGTCTGTGATGGCTACGTACCAATAAATCGGTCGCTCAACGATGTTGAAACCTCACGACGTATAATCAACGCCGAAGAAGTTGAACGAGTTGGGCGACAAAACTATGTTTCATTCATAATACCCCACAAGTTCGAGCAATAGAAAAGGCATTATGCTTAAAATACGAGCGCTCGAGGACAAAATGTTAGTTTTTTGTCTCATAGACTCCAATCGCCACTAAATCATTCCGGGGCTGATCTCAACATTCTTGTGGCTATAATTTACATCGCATTCTACCGTTATTATGAAAACTGGCAATGAAACTTTTTTGAAGAAAGTTGAGTTGTTCGGTGTTTTCACCCCTAAAACCGATTATCTCCAATTTTGACATGAAAAATTGATAAATTTTTAGAATTACAGCTCATATTACCTTGCTGTTAACATATTATTATTATTATTTATCATATTATCATATTATCAATGCTTAAATTCAATGTATAGTCGTCACCTTGAAATAGAAATGATTTAGATTACAGAAGAGAAGGTTGATGCGGGAAATAGTGGATTTCTAGAACACTGGAAAAATTTTGACAACTTCAATCCACTGATGATTGAAAATCCCTGAGATATTTGCTAGCATTGCTTTGCATTTTTGTAGTCCCATGGAAAATCAGTGCGATCTTTCAGAGGCGAACTCACATATAAAAAGGCTGACATCATCACAAAGCTTTCAAATCTCATGGGTGAAAACCGCATTCGCTGCCGGAACGGACGTTTTGACGTTGACACTCAAAAACTGGCACAGAATAGAAATATTTAAAAAAAGGCTTTCTCTTGGAAAAGGTGCGACCGTGATAGGGATTTGGGAATTCGTAAGAATAGATTTATTTCGAGGGGAAAGTTGAAGGCCTTTACAAGCTAAGTTCTGCTCTCTATCCTAAACATAATTTTCAATTCACTTCGCTTTGCAAAATTGGAAGAAGTACTGAATCCACTACAAATCATAGAAGCACAGTCGTAACCACACTAGTCAATCAGATTCTTAAACTTCTCTTCAGATAATAGATATAATGCACAGAAGAGAAACTCTGAACAGTCTCGGGAAGACACTGCTTTATTTAAAGAAAGGATGGAAACAAATCCTAAACTTCTCATATAATCCGTGGTGGATCCTCTTATTTGCAACAGTTGTTTGGGAGAAGATAGATGGGTAGTGGTGGATAATTTTAGCTTTGCGAGTCTATCTATGCTAGATACGGAAATACGTACAACCATTATGATTCAAATGGATTGCATCCTGTATATCCTCACAACACTGGAACAACATTGTTAGTTAAAAAGCTACTATTGACCAACACTATAGGTCAACATTATTGGCAACACGCAGATTTCATCGGAAGCAAAAACAGAATGAATGATATGAACGAAGACTGAGTAAATGGAATGACCTGTTGCAGAAAATTGCAGATGTTAGGAAGATAATCCTGTAATTTACCCTTTTATATTAGTTCCTAACTTTTCTCAAACGGTAGCTACGATTTGAAGTATAATTACAAGAATGCAGATATACGAGCTAAATATGGAAACATGGTGCTAAATGAGCTTTGAGGCCGATTTCTACGTGCCAATTCCGTTGACGGGTGATTGCTGAAAGCCACCGAATAGGTTACAACACGCTGAGAAAGGCAAAGAGTTCAATGGTGTCGTGCGAGTGCGTGCTGACTCGGAAAGGCATGCGCGCTTTGAGTCCAGGACTCAAAACATTATGTTCAGAATTCTGCTCGTATTTCCGCATCCTTGTGATCATAAACCTCAAGTTTTTTTGACACTCTTCCAAAGGCTAAACAATACAGCGGCAATTTCTTTAGCTGGTTTCAGTTTCTGATAATTCACACGTTTCAATCCTCAATAACTCAAAAGATTTCCAGCCAAAAATGCGTTCTGCAACAGAACATAAAATACCGTGGTTATATTTTGAGGAAATGTGAGGAAACTGCCTATGTAAAGATTCATCAGAAAGAATATAATATGAAGAGCAGATGAGAGATGGACGAGAAGAGCCCTAAAGTGAACTTCATGAGAGTGCAGGTGTCCCCTCAGATGACCACCTAAACGATGGGCACTCGGTTTTCAGCAAACGTCAACTTTTTCATTCACAAAGGCAAACCATTTCAGGAATATGGAAAGGATCTCACGCTTCATGTTTGAAGTAGACCGCGACCGCCATTATGACCGATGATTGTGTGAGAGAGAAATGAAGTGAAATAATGCTAAGGTATGCATTACCAGTGAAGACGAGCCATCCAATAAAAATAATAAAATCCATAATTAGATGTTATATGCCTGCCAACAAGGAACAGAAAAACCCTTTTCTAAGCATCTACGCCCAAAAATTGATACGAATAATCACGATGTTAGCAAATATCTACTATTCTTTGACTATATTCAAGGTAAAAAA
This sequence comes from Parelaphostrongylus tenuis, assembly GCA_019055375.1. Lineage (NCBI taxonomy): Eukaryota > Metazoa > Nematoda > Chromadorea > Rhabditida > Metastrongylidae > Parelaphostrongylus > Parelaphostrongylus tenuis. Next base: position 150,346 of record JAHQIW010000320.1, read on the forward strand.
ATCAGATGAAAACTACTTGTTGTCAAGAGGGACGGCTTCATCTAAATTCATCAAGTACTCAAGCCTTGGATGACATTTGTAACAAGAGGAAAAGAAAAAAAACTCGATAGTGAAAATCACCTTGGGAATTTCGAAAGTATCAGTGTAGGAGACGATTAGTAGTTAATTGTTTCGAAGTGTTATTGAAGAGCACAAAGAACATAGACGAATAGTCATTATAGTCATTAACAAGACAATGAGCCGCTTAATATACACATAATCTGAAAAGTATTCAATTGAATCAGTGAAATGAAGCAAAGCAATCGAGACATAAATCACAGCAATATGTGACTATTATCACACCAGATAATTTGAAGGAAATTCCTAGATCGCACAAACTACAAACATCAAATAGAATTCACTTAGTAGAAATCAAAAAAGATCACTAAGAATGATGTATTTCGATCCAAATATTTCCAAACCGTTCCTTTTTTCGGGGAATCCTACTTTAAGGAGGTATACCAATTTTGAAAATAATGGTAACGAGGAAAGGGAACAAAAGAAATTTCTATGTAGCAGTGCAAATTTGTAGAACGACTTTAAAATTATTAGGAATTCAACCTTGAACGCTCTCAGATAGTTACCCCTTCTTATGCCAGATGTATTTGATTTGATAACTTCATGGTTCCAAAAAAAGAAGAACCGAATGCCCATCGGAGCATAAACCTTTATGAAGCTTCTTTACACATAATCCACGAATGATGGAGCTTGTAAACAAGAGCGATTTGTCAGCTGTAACATGCCAAGAATTTTGGAAGAACGCCACTACATCCATTGATACGAGAGATTCATGTATGCAAAAAAAAAAAGATTAGTGACTCCCTATATCAGAAGCGTTAAATCTTTTCTCTTTTTCATATAAATGAAAACTACCTTAGCAGACCGATTTCTCACATTAATGGTGTTAGCCTGACTGCACCATAAATGAACTAATCGTCTCTAATAACATGGGTCTTTTTTGACATATTCATATCTGATGAAGCGATGTTGAATATCAGACATTTAGTGGAATGCGGACAAACGATGCAATGTTATATCATTGAGAACGACTATGAAACCATAAGAAAAGCATACAAAATCTTGGCCGAACTGAAAAACACGACTCAAGAACGAGTGCAAACGCGTATTACTTTCGTTATCGCCCATCGACATCTGTCATAAATTGGTCATCACTTCGAAAGAATGCTTCTATAACAAACAGATTCGAACAACGAAAATCATTGCCGATTTGATAGCACATTTCACTGAAGTAACCGACATCGAAGTAATGTGCTCGCAGTAGTGGCTTTTTCTCTTATAATCTTTGGAATTACACTATCACATTTTTCGCAAAATTAGATTATTTGTCTACTGACGATAATTTTTTCGGTAAATAGAAGAAGTCAGAAGTTGGAAACTTGACACGCCTTTAGAAGCGACACACTCACATCACTACAAAGATTATATAGATAAATAAATATATATATATATATATAGCTGATATATACATATGTAGTAAAATACTCTTATCACAATTGGTTGATGTCTCACTTCTGGAAACACTCGAAGACAAATCTAATTTCTCAAAAATTAAAAAACAAGTGGCATAAAAATTAATTGCATTGAACGTCACCATTGCAACCTGTTGGTGTTCACTTTCTCAAATGATTCCATCCTAGCGAACAAAACTATTCATATCAATCACAAGCAACTAATTCATAATTTTAACCGCCAAGAAGAGAAGTACGATGAACGAACGCAGAACAACACTTGATTATCTGATTAATAAACTCAATAAACAAAAACCTAGTGAGATTCTAGTGCATGTTTGTTTTCGCTGAATTGTCTACCAGTGGTAGATACGGAATGATAAGAATAACATGCGCTATTATAGGATTGTACTAAATATGAAAGGAAGACGCTAAAGACAAAAAGCACGAATACCCTACATGACCACACTGGATCACAGTAACTGCTTAACAAAACAACAAATCAATGGAATGCATGCTGGCTATACATTCCACAAACAATGACACGATTTAGAAAATAAAGGTCAAAGATTTCAAGTGATTTGTTACAACATTTCTGAAGCTCTAAAATTTCTGTTAATATCAAAAGACCTCTAAAACATTGTTGATGTTTGCTCATTTGTCGCGTTTACACCGGCCTTTGATTTGCGAAACATTCTTTTTCATCTGTTTCGTAACATGACCTAAAATTCTAGCGCTAAAATCTCTACATTACAGTGCGTTTTCAACCAGATATAAGATCATTGCATAACGTTACGTTGAGGAAAACGTTCCTGAGCGCCTGCTGAAAACTAATGTTTATCCACAAATTCAATAAAGAACAATAATAATCCTTCAAAATGAAGTCATTATTATCCACGAATTTTGTGTCAACGATCTGTAATTCCCGATTTGCTCAAAATACCATTCCTTGGGCTTCAAATAGAAAAACTCCTCACATACCCCTTCAACCTAATCAGATATCTCGAATCGGCGTTCACGCAGGAAATCGCTTCAATTGAGCCGAGCTGGACCATAATCGGACGGAGCAACATCTGGACTGCGGGCTGGATGCGGCAAAGCCTCTACTCCATCCAATTATTCATACTTTAACGTAGTCTTTTTGCGGTGTGAGATTCAGCATTGTCTCGCCGAGACAGCGCACATTGCCACGACTCAATGTCGGGTACTTTTCCTTGTCAGCCACTTTCAAGTCAATTGTAGCACTTTGCTCCAATCTCATGGCTCACAGTTCCTTCACCTTCGGCACCAAAAATCTCCTTCGCAGTATCTTCTGCCGAAAGTTGTCGCTTCCAGCGATAGCGTATCAAAACTCGAAGCTCAATTTTGCCCATCGTCATCATTTGATATCCAAAAGTGAATTAAAATTTGATGCATTATAACTAGCGCTACTGTGGGAGTTTCGTATGGAAAAATTCCTAAACTATTCCCATGATACTGTGCCAAACAAACATAAAATTGAATTTTTTGCGGAAGTTGAGAAACTTTTTTCTCAACCCAGTATGGCACTAATTTAGAAGTGCGGAGATTTTGAACTTATTATAGTGATAAAATAGTGTGTTGAAATGAAATAGTCGATCACGACTTTAACTGTAACAAAAAACCTGGAAAAAATGAAAACAAAGCAAAGAATGGTCAAAGATAGACCTTCCAACATTTTTGAGAAATACGGCGACTTTCACACTTCACTCTTCCATTTTACCTCTACGATACGACCCTTATTACTCAGTGATTATGTTAAAGCTGCGGTTGAACAGTTATTGATTTATTGATAGAGTAAACCTCTAGTACATTTATTTATTCATTTGATTACTCATTTATATTCCAGACAACTCGTCCATCATCACAATGAGATAACTTTTATTTTGAAGGCACCTCTACAGATTCGATAATTTTCGGTTTCCATTAAACCAGTTCACTTCGAACTGACAAACGATGGTTCCAAATGAGTCAGCATTTATTAATTTCGTGCTATATGCATCCGATTGACTCATGCAACCGCCAATGTGTCAGTTTGCATCTATGTTAAGATAGTAGAACAGTAAGAAACTGAATACAGTAAATAAATGCTCATACGTAGAAATCCAGACAATATTTTCCAATTCATGAACGTAAAGCTGATAACACTGACTAGCTCGTAGGTGAAGCCTCAAACATTCCATAGAAGATGTAAGGCTTCAGATATCTCTCAAACACCAAATGTGGTACTGCTTCAGTACGAGCCACGTCTGCAGTGAAAGAAAAACTAAAAAAGAGTTTCACTTGAGATATGGCTAATAGGAATCAAAATAGAATTTCGAATACCAGAAGTATGGTTTTGCGCAAGAGTTCAACAACGCATAACGAATGATTTCCCTTCATTTCTGGTAAGGGAGAAAGGAAAACCGATGACGTTAAGAGGCACTATCGAATTTTGTATAAATCCCAAGACAGAAACCGAAACAGTTTATAAGCATTACTCATAATGATTCACCAATTTTACAAAATATCAACATCGTTACAAAAGAACAAAAATGTTATCACATCAACGAAACTCTAGACGATAGAATTTGTCATATATAAGCAGCCACGAATGCAACAATTACGCCATACCTTCTCTTGACAAATGACTTCCTGAGTACGACATGAATTATCGCTCTAACACACTACAGACATTGTGCAATCTATAAAGTCATTCGCACAGCTCAGATTGGTCGATGTGACTCCCATATGAGTCGTTTCTTCCTCATAGTTTATTTTGGACACAGAAAAATTCTAAGCTTGCTGTTATCAATCGACAATCTACCCAAAGAAGATGTTGGATGGGTTTGAATGGAATAGAATCCTACTTTGCATCCAAAAATATAGGTTAAATTAGTCAGCAGATCATTCCACTCTAACACACCTACCACTCACTATATGCGTGAATGACTCATGGAAAACTCATACACATTTGTGATTCAAACAATATAGAATATGAACTCGTTGAGAGTAGAGATACTAGTGATTATGTCAATCAGATATTACGGATACGGCGTATGAATTGTCTTACATTCAGATCCAAATCGATAGCCAGTTTATATGCCTGTTTGGTTTGGATAATAACATAACAATCTGAATGGCCAACAAGGAAAAAACTCTCCTTTATTCCTCGAATCTGACCTTCTGATGCATTGGAAGCGTATTTGTTCCGTTTCTCCCTGGCCAGGATTATATTTTTTATATGACAGGGAGTGAATGATTAGAAGTTATATTGTGGCAATAGGAATGTGAGAAATATGGGCATTCTAATATAAAACTTCCCCATATTCTTTAATGAACTGATATTCTATGAAATCTTTGCTTCCAGCTAAAGAAAAAACAAGACAAACGAAATTTTAAGCGAAAATAAGATTTTCAGACACATAGGAAGTCTCTTCTACAAGTTCCGCTCCAATGCCGTTGTCGACAACGGGCACAGACAGCCGGTAATCTCTTTGTTAATAGAAGCACACAATTGATGAAAGTTAATCAGACCATTAGTTTGATGGTTCAGCCGTTGAGAATTGCCGCAGTTGTACCCGTGTTCGACGCGTAGCACTCAAAGTTTGGCTTTCGATCACAGACGACGGCTCCCCGTTAACCGCAGCATTTCAGAGGTTCAAAAGTGCACATCATGAGAAAGGCAATGCCGTACCACAAAAGTCATAACATATTTATGCAGCGTCTCTACGATGTCAAATAAGTCTACAAGTGAAAGTGAAAATTCGAAAATAAAAGTCTAAGGTTCAGATCCTGCAACGCAAGTACGACTGCCGTAAAGTAATGATTTGATGGGGAACATCACCATGTCCTGATGTTTCTTCATCCTGCTTGATGAACTGCTTTTGTATTGATATGGATCTCAATGAAGGAAAGGTGGAAAGTTATGGGATTCGGAAAACCAGGATTTTATTTCAATAGAATAGAAAAACTTGCGTCTAGTAGGCAATAATCTGCAGATTTCATTGGCTTCTCTTACAATTAATAAAGTATGCTACGAAATGAGATATGTTGGTTTAAAGTGGACAGCTGTCACTATTTCCACATCAAGCGCATTGTGCGCAATGCATATCGGATGCTGTGTGTATCGTGTATTAATATTAGGAAGAATTCCCTCATCTTTAATGTTTCAGAGCAAGCATTACAGAGAGTTTTGAATAGAATGAATGTCATCCAAAACTTCGGCAAGCTGACATAAACGAAGAAACAAAAAAAAGGAACGATAAAATACGCGAGTGGCAAAAAAGACTTGTTATTTTGATGTTCCTTATACAATCGGCAGTTAACTTCAAGACTGATCCATGATGAGTACTTTTCTGCAATTCGGTCCGAGTTCCAGCACTCGTAGGATAGTTATTTTTGGTAGTTTTTGAAGTCTGAGTAATAATTTCAGAGCTAAAATCTCAAAAATTTGCACATGTAAAATATTTTCGAAACGCCTTTCCTAATGTGATGTAACAATAAAATAGTATTGTTTCTCTCTAAACATTTCTCACTGAAACAAACATTTTCCGTCGGACTTCTAATAATTATTCGATAGTTTAAATTCCGTAGATTCTAATATCGACTGGTTTTTGAGGACTTTTTGGCGCGCTGTAGCAATGAAATTAAGATTGGGTTTCGCAAATTGGGCTCCGAAAGACAACGGTGGCTTAACGCCCACGCTGCGAAATCCCAACCCATATACCGGCAAAGCAAGGCGGTTAGCTTCGATGTTGCGCTGCGCAAAACTTAACGTTCTTTTAGCTACTACAGAGCACTAAAGAGTTTTTTTAGAAAAACCAAATACGTTACTGAAATTTATGAGATTCTAGCTATTTAAAGGTTACTAAAAAGTCTAAAAAAAAGTTTGTTCAAGCGAGAAATGATTGGATTGTGAAACATAGTCAAATTTTTGCTGTTACAGCGCATTATGTAAGCCGTTCTAATCAAAAAGCGGGTTTTTTCTCGAGAGATCGGAAAAAGGTGCGACTTATGGAGATAACCTAAATTTGCGAGACCTTATATTCTTTTGATTGTGACGGCACAACAAGAAGTTGTTTTCAAAAATCAGGCGAGCCGTTAGATCCATTAAATTTTAGCTATCGAATGGTTACTTTGAGTCTAGAGGAAAAGCTTTGTACAGCGAGAATGTTTGAATGCGAAACACATTTTTTTTGCTGTTACAGTGCAATAAAAAATCCAGTTCAAAGATTTAAAAAAAGTACATTTACAGAATTTTTCGAGATTTGCGTTATCGAATACTGCTCAGTTTTCAAAAACCACCAGAATATAAGTTTTCGACAAGCGGTAGAGCTAAGACCTGATAACGGAAATGATCCGAATTTTTATTTGTTGACTAAAAGAGCTAAAGGTATATATCATTGTGTACTATCATGCGATTGAAATAAAAGTTAATCGACAATATAATCTCATTACCATGCCGATATCTAGCAGCTTATGCAAAACAAGTTTTAGTAATACTATTACTAAGAACTATACTGTCGTAATTACAATTAAAAAATAAATTAATAATAAATTAAAATAAAATAATTTAATGATAAATTAATCTAAAATAAATCAATAAATTTTTCAATTAATAATTTCATACAAAAATAAACGGGCATTTCGATAAGCACCGCTTTCTTTTGAATGCAACACTGACGATATCCACCAGTAGTCGAGCTAATGAAAAAATTTAACGACTCTACTAAATTCTGGCGAGTAGAAATACTCACGAAAGTCATACTGTATGGCACTTCTCACCTAATTAATCTTGAATTCCAAAATTCTCTTTTCAAACGAGCGCCAACAGAATTTACGGTGTAGAATTCAGTACTTTTACCTTTTGATCAAGTTTATCCACATTCAACCTTCACAAAAGCTCCGATTATTTCAACGTGTGGCTTAGAAGTTGCACAAGAATTACGTCTTTCTTATTAGCGCTGTAGAGTGCTGCTCGAAACATTTTCATTGCGATTTTAAGGACAGCTAAGCTAAAGCGTTTCCATGAATTACTGATAGCTTTACCCTGATGAAATGGAAATCCATAGTTTAGCCCTTTGAAGATACAAAGATCTCTGATTGGAACAACATTTGGCCAGGATCAGCGCTGCTCTGACATGGTGTAGCGATCGACACTGCATGAAAAACTTGATATTTTGTCCTATTTAATGGAACAAATGTGTTCGATTTTTATTTCTGAATCCTTATGACTCTGCTGCATAGAGAATCGCTACAGGTGATTGTAATCCAGAAAATCAACGGATTTTTTGTAATAATTTTTTTCTTGAAGACGTTGAATGACGTCTTCGATTTCGCGTTTTCGAAAAGTACAATAAACATAAGAGATGGTGGCAGCCCGAGAGCTCATAGTACAGTGGTTAGCACGCGCACCTGGAAAGAGTGCATTGCGAGTTCGAATCCTGTTCGCCTGTCAAGGTTCTGCACATCATTCAACAATATTGGATATTATTTATAAGATCATAGCACCACTAACAGCGGTTAATAGAAAGAATTCTAGTATATATAACGTAAGAGAAGTGATAACTTTTGAGCAGAAGAACAGTGTAGTTGAAATTCTATGAAAGCCATATGCAATATCCTAAACTGAAGAAGTATCCTACGATAAACTTCAACATGGAACTTCCAGCAACGAACAGTAGTAACCGTTAAAGACTTCAAAGTGAATTTTCAGGCGAAAACTGTTCTAAAAATAAACCAACATAAAGTCGAATATGTCTGTGAAATGTTCTGAGAAATGTCGAAAAGTTTTAGGTAGCAGCTGTTGGCGCTGCGCCATTTGGTCGGCCTGTTCTGGCCTGGCTTGGCCTGCCGAGGCTGGCTGTCCATAATAGCCGGCTCCTCAGGCCGATGCTTGGCCATCCACGAACAATCGATATCACCCTGGCAATTCGTCGTGTCGGCACCAGGAATCGAAGCAGGCCAAATTAGGCCTAGCAGGCTTAGGCCCCAACTCGAAGGAGTAGGTGACCACCCTAACCTTGATAAGATATGCAGTTGAAAACTGGAATGTGACCGATATCTCATTCAGAGAACGCGTGAATCGACCTTTGATAAAGCCCGTCTCTCGTAACATTGGGAAGCTGCCATTATGGCAAGACGATTTATTTTCATTCTGCTATAAAGAATATATCCGTTTCACGTTTTGATGAATCTTAGATATTTATTCCTACAACTTAAAGTAAGAAAAACCTTCACCTTCACTTCCCAATTAGCAAAAACAAAACATAAAATAAATATTAGCATATTTTTTTCTTGTTTACCGTATGCGTAACACGAATCCTTGTAGTAACTCTTAGGCTGTATCGTCTAGGAGAGTGAGTCTGCTTTGACCTTTTATATCACCAGTGACATAAACAAACATGTTTGAGAGTTCATGTTTGCACATCTCGCACACCCGATTCCCTTACATTACCTGGAGTCAAGTGGTTGAGAAGTGCGAGAGTTGTTAGAAGTTGGGAACACAGTTTCTAGTCGTCATCAGCGAAAAAATTGCAGTTTTTCTCTGAAACGTTCGGGCAAAACAGTATAAAAGAGCAAAAAGGACCCTGTTCTTCAGAAGCTGAAAGGTGCTTTACTGTGGAGATCGACTAGATGAGCACTGAGAGATTACCTCAATTTCAGAGGACACTAGTAATTATATTCACTCAAGAATGCTGTATGGAGGGTTTCGAGGGAAATGTCACGAACACGAAAAAACTAGAGGGTTCATCAAATGTTATTTGTGAGAGTAGCTGGAACTGTTTTGCTGAACAAGCAACACTAAAGGAATTGATTGAGTCGCTCTCTCGTCAACAACGGCTTACACAGGAGCGTCGATTTCACTGAACAAATAATAACACCACGAACAGCTAAGTTGATTGAAAAAAAAACATGTCTTGGACAGTATTCTCTGTCTGCAAGCATCACCAGGCTACAACTTCGAGAAGGTAAGAGCATTGAATATGAACTTAGAAATATGAACTTGAATATGAACTTCTTCACTGGACATAGAGTGTAAAATGTACGTCGTCGCTAACTCTTATTGTGGGGACTGGAGCACCCACAGAGATTAGCAAAAGACGAGAAAGGGCAACTGCCCGACTGACGAGATCGCAAGATCGAAACACGTGTATCGGGCTCTATAAGTCAGCCCTCATTGACAGACCACTGACATGCGTGGCTCAAATAATGATTATCAGGCATATTGATCTTAGAAAGTTCTGTAGAATCACCATTGGAAACTACAAACGGCAAAGTTAGCTTCAAAGGAATCCCAAGACCGACTATCTATCAATCTATAAATTGAAGAGATATTGAGAATTCAAGTGGCTTGAACTGAAGGAAGACCTGGGGAGGATCGACCATAAGTCGTATTTCGTTTTCAGTGTCATCGTGTATTTGGCCATTTTACATTTCAAAAGGGCTGATCGTTTTATCCAAACGATTCTTCGTTTCGTAATTCGACATGCCATAGCGTTCGTGTTGGATTTTACCGTCTGGAAAACGTCCCAGAAAGACTATTCTTCAACACCTAAAGATCATGTCCTGTGCCCCCCTACAGATATTTAGTCAGTTTGTCAGTCTTTCATTAGAACGCAAGGTAGTTGATGGTGAAAATAGAGATAACTTCCATCCATCAAATAGTTACTATACCATTTATGATTTATTTGTCATCTACATATATTTGCTCAGTTCATTACCATAAGAATTAACAAACATGGGACGAAGGACAGACATGTGAGAAAGACGGACTTCACATTACAATGCATCATATCTCTGAGTCGCTGAAGTATCGCAGAAGCACAGGAAACTACTTTATCTAATTATAGTTTTAGGGTTCTCCGCTCAGCGCAGGCATGGCATTCATGGAAGATCTGAGCTACAGCGTATTCTTACTCAGTGAAAGATCATTTACGATCTGTGAAACGGTTTCACACTCAACATTTCGCCATCTTCGATATCACTTACACCAGCGCAGAGAAAAAATTTAACAACCCGTACTGCTAAAATTTTTTATAACCACTCTCCATAACGTCATGAGAAGATTGAAATGTGATAGCATGTTAGTGGAAGATGGACAGCTGATATCCCAACTTTCATCGTCTTTCTGAAATAGCATCGTCTTTATGAGCATCAAGTGTTACTGTAGCCAGCTGGAATGAAAGGTAGTGTGGTGAAGGTTCAGTGGTCTTGTTGTTTTGATCTGCTACCTACTTGTGTCTCGCAACGTACAACAGCGCAAAGTACAAGTCCTTTATATGGGTTATACCGAACAACCTACAATATACATGTAACACTACAACAAGAATACAATAATATATGTATGATTACATATCGTTATGCGAACATATATCTAAGTCAATATGAGTGATGTATTGATGAGATGTATCGTCATCTGGAAGGATTAAGATCTCCAAATGTTGTTTTGGTCTTACTGATACATTCCTCTTTTTCATATTGTACAGTTCATGAAAAAGAAGCTTCCGGAAAAGGTGTATACGTTTCTACCAAACGCTCTGATCCCTTAATGCCAAAATAGAATGAGAAGAGATTCCAATTGTAGTAAAATTTTACAAAATCCTACAGGCTTATCTGGATTGATAAATCATGGAATTTTTTCGATGAGCCCATATGGCGCAGTGGTTAGAGATGCTCTACGTAGTGCACGAGGTCAATGATTTGATTTCGCGCTCTTGACTGACCAAGCCATTCATCCCTCTGGGGTCGGTAATTGGTACCAGACAGGTCTCAGATTTGTCTGGGAGGATAAGCAGCACTGACTCGGTTCAGCGGGAGGCCACCGCGAGTCATTGTAAAGGCCAGATATGCATTCAATCACCTCAAACGAAATCAAAAATCGAAGTCGAATGCATGGCGCATCCCTCAGGGATCGATCAACGCCGAGAGCTTTTTTTTTATTTATCGTCATCTGACGATCCCACTAATATTATCGTAAGCGAGTGTTATGGTAAGTGGTGTTCTTGTAGCTGACGGTGTTATTGTAAGTGACGATGTTATTGTAAGTGACGATGTTATTGTAAGTGACGATGTTATTGTAAGTGGTGTTAATGTAACTCATGGAGCATGACTAGGCGGCGGAGCCCGTTTGGGTTGTTATGCTCGCCCCGGAATAACAAGCCAGCGGGGGATCCAGTGGCTGAATATATAGCGTGTTAGCAGTAGGGTCACTGCTGATTATATATGAGCAGAACTCCTTAACCGCTGTGGTGGGCCGAGCATAGCCTAAGTGAGTTCGCTCCGCCACGGAAGTGCTATGTTCCGCTCACAATTCTATCTATTGAGTTCATTTAACAATTATATGAACACAACCTTATAATAGTAATTAGGTACACGACAACGCAATTGTGAGGAAAGAGCAATAATGGATCGATTACGATTTGAAATGAGGTGGTCCGGATTAAGTCAATCGGCCGTTCGGACGATGCCCCGTTATCGAACTGATCGTTGAGGTTGGTGGCAGCTGGTGCCCCCATCGCTACTTGAACCATTTTCTGTCTAAGATCCGCGAACCTCTGCAATACCTTTTGCTTTTCAAGGTCATGGACCATCTGCGTTGCCTAGATCATCAAGCAATTCTGAAAAAGATAGCAAAGCTCCGTTGGGAGGTTTGTTATAGGTAGTCCATTTCTATTGAGCGTGACGGAATTAAAAATCTTCTCTGAAAAGACTCTGAGAAACATAGGTCTCGACAAAATTTGAAATACGAGCGTCTCAAAATACTCCAGCTGCGCATATTTACACGGAGAGTTAACATGGTGAGCTGTTTTAGAGCGTAATTGACAAAGCAATATGCGACCTAAGACCTTTAAGCTGTTGTGAACGAGGTAAAGATTGCTGTCTTCCAAAAGTTCCTCGTCTCCAAGTCTTCTTTCTTAATATTTTGGAAACCTGTATATAAGGTGACTGATCCAAAAATATCAGCAGCGCAGTTGAACTTCTTATCAAAAAACGATACTGAAGAATGCTTGTATCATGTAAGATCATGTAAGAGAGAGAGAAAGAAAGAAAGAAAGAAAAAAAGAGAGAGAGAAAGGGAGAGAGAGCGAGAGAAAGAGAAAGAACATGAAATTCTTTGTTCAGCTGATCATTAATTATTGCTGATTGTCTCATGTGCCGCGATTCAAAGACGGTAAACTAATGACCAATATTCAATACACAAATAATTAAATTCATGACTAATAATTAACTCTCCCATCGACCGCTTTTTTATAGACCCGCTCCGAATGATATAATCCGATAAGGATTTAACATGCCTTGAGGTGTTACATCTAGGGTATATAGGCGCTTGTATACCACTAGAGCTACTAGCTCAAAACATGTTAAATAGTAATGTTTGAATGAAAACCCTCAGCGAAAGTTATGTTCTCCGAGTACTCTTCAAGCTCGGATGTAGGACACATTCATCAAGCAACCCTGATAATTGCTAGAATCAAATGAACGTTTTACCGGCGCCTATTTGAATCCCTCAACGATTGCAAGGTAGACACCTGGTAATGATGATACTATGCGTTCAAAAATGACATACTCGATGTATTTAAAGAGTAATAGATGATGATAGTGAACGAAATTTTCAAACGAAAATTGACTATGTTGAATAATCTCACACTTCACTTGCACATTTATTCTTTAATACGTTGTAAGTATTTTCCAAAATCACAATGAGAAAGATTCAGATACTGAGATTAATGCGATAACAGGTTTGAAAATATCAAAATCAATTTATGCTTCATTATTCAGAGGGAAGGGCTAATAATAAATGATTTCTTAAGTGTTCAGTGGTTAGCAGTGATAAATTGACGCCGCATAAATAAATGATTGTCGATGTCTGTGCAAAAGAATAGCCGCCTTACTTTTTTTTTGTGACAGAATAGGGCAATTACATCACATTGAACGTATACTGAGCTCCAGATAGATCATTCCAATTACAGAGGATATCTATGAGACAGGTCACTTAGTTCACATTTTTACGTAGTAAAATGACACTAAAAAAGTGAGAACAAGAATTGTTGGTAAAAAATAACCCTATAATAGCCAAGTCTTTGTGAGTTTCTAAATGTAATCCTTGGTTGAGTTCTTTTGATGTTTTTTCGAGCGATCGGAGATTTTCTGACAACTCTTCGACTTAACTGGCACGTACCACTTGAATTGTGTTGGTGAATCCGGGACCTGTAAATATACACTCGGCTCTGTGTTATGCTAGGAGTTTAGAAGAATAGTTCAACGAATGCGATACAATTCACGAGAGGTAACAAAGTACTAAATAACAACGGTAACGATCGGATTGAGGGAAAATGCCATGCTGTGAGCACAGGCAAACAACTTGGCAGCAGTGTTCAGTGATCAACATCTTAAGCTAAGTCGTGAAGTTTAGATACTTTTCTAGAACTGTTCATGGATGACTCTCGTGTTTTCCTTTTTTGACCTCTATGATTTCTTGTATGTTTACTTTTTTGTCTCTTAAAAAACAACCTCAGAAGTGACAAAGCGGTCTCGACATATTTGGTTGTCAACCATCACAACTGTTGCTATAGGGTAGGAATAAATTATGTTTTAAAAGGTGTCGGATCTGTCCAAGGCAACGATGTGAAATTAAATGAATCGCTCAGGATTATGGACCCGCATCCATTCCCCGCTATATGATGAACGTGAAAATGTACTTCACTATGCAGCAATATAAAATTTGGCACATAAGAGAGAGACTATTAGAGATATCGTTTTTTATCCGAGGACGCGTGCTCTACCACTACACCATGAGGCACTTCCAATTTTAATATATGTTCAGAAATGAACGCGGAGCGCATGAGGCGCAGTGGTTAGAGGTGCTCTGTCCTTAATTATCGAAAGTGCACTCTTTTTAAATTTCTAATATCCGTACAATGATAGATCTAAGTCTTCCCCTCAACCCCGGAAAATCTTAGAAATCTTTGCATAGCAGATAAAAATTTTCTAAGTGATAAACAGAATTGAAACTAGAACTTATTCTTTTTTCGCTCTTACAGCACGCTTTAAAGACGTTTTCAAATTTTGAACCCAATTACGGATTCAGCATGATTCATGCCATCAAGCGATTTCTAAACATTTGGCGAGCGAAAAGCCATCCACAAACTATAACCGAGCAAAGTATTGAAATAGTCAAGATTTGAGCTATTGAGTGTTTACTAAAATATTTGGACAAATCTTTCTCCAGCGAAAAAGGCTCGGTCTTGAAAGGGTCAACATCAGTTATTGAAACAGTAGCATAGCATGTGTAGGAATTTATAATGCCTATTTGTATGAAAAGGAGTGCATGTGGCGCAGTGGTTGGAGGTGCTCTGCGTCGCACAAGAGGTCAATGGTTCGATCTCGCGCTCATGGCCCACCAAGCCATCCATCCGGGGTCGGTAAATTGGTACCAGACTGGCCTCAGGCTTGTCTGGGAGGATAGGCAGCATTGACTCGGTTCAGCGGGAGGCCACCGCGACTTATTGTAAAGGCCATATATGCCTTCAAATACCTCAAACGAAGTTGAAAATTGAAGACGAATGCATGGTGCAGCCCATAGGGATTGATCAACGGCGAGAGCTTTATCCTTTATCCTTTTATCGTTTTTATGCATCATATCATTCCACATTTTGTCAGCGCTGTTCTTCCTCTGACTGCGTGTCCCTTCTCTGAGAAGTGGATTGATAGTATTGGTCTGCATGGGTGGTCCGCCAGAAGCTTTGACATGGAACACTGCAAGTTTTTTTCTGAGGTTAGCTAAAGGTGAAACTAATTAATAATGAAATCAACTTGGGAGGCTCGAAAAACCTTACAAGCGATCACAATCAGCGTTAATAAGTATTCTAGAATCGCGTTGTGCATAAGACTAAATTCGTAGCAATGTAGAGGTGATCGACTGACTTAGCCCTGACAGTGATTTCCAATAGCCTAATTATATTATATCAAAGTTTTATTATCCCAAACAAATCTGGTTCATCTTAGCGACCCCGGCAGGACAAAGAAGTTGTTAAGCCTGCTCCGTGGTATCCTACCAACGACCCACGTGTGCATGGCTCGACACCTCCAACCATTGCGATACAAGGGCCCACAACTCGTATGCATTTCTGGCATCTTAACTGCTGATAAGCAGAATTTCACGTATGATATAACCAATGTCTATTTGGGCGTGATGCAAGTATTCTGAGGAAACATGATATTTATTGCAAAATAGCGCATATTATCTGCAAACATCAACTTTTAGCACATTGTTCTCGCGTGTCACCTACCTTGATGCCAGCCGGTGACGGCTATGAGTGCATCGCCTGATTTTATCACGCCTCTTTCCTTACCGGCTTCGATACCGAAACGTATGCGGTCTTCAATATCTTCTTTCCAATCATGGAGACGCTCCTCTAAAAGAAACGGGTGTTTATTATTTTCGCTTGAAGAATAAATAACCATGGCGACGAGAAGTGGCTCAATGATTTTTATAAATTTTTCTCATTTCTTTTTTGGTTTGGCCTCGGCCTTATTGAGGCCTTTCAGATTCTTATAAACCCCAAATGTATGACATAAACTTGATTTGCGATGGCTTACCTAATTACTTGAATTATCTGAGCCACATAAAATCGCGTTCATCACCCATTACTTCAGAGAAGCACCATTGTACCTCATTCGATTGCATGGTATATCAGAGCTCAGTGGCCTTCATATGCTGAGGTGCACGAAGAGCATCATCTTTCCTTTATGCTACTTACTATTGTGTTCTTCTCAAAATTAGCTGCGGATCCTCTATCGGGTTATGTCATAGTATAGGTTGGATCTTGAGCGATAAGGTGTTGCTCTCTATGTTTTTCTCACAAAAATCGTCAACTCATTCCCAGTAAAAGTAGTCGATTCTAGTTTTAAATAAAATATTGTACAAGTTAATGCATCTATTCGCTTTCTATGGCCAAATGCTTCACTGTTAAAATCAATGGCAAAAGTTGAACACCACCTTAGTTCTCATTTGGCTCAGCATGAACGTAACTAAAGCTTATCAAATTTCCACAATAATTCCTTATCAATCCACAAGTGCTTTCCGCTTGTTCAAATTTACATAGAAATAATATAAATTAATGTAACACACTACAAGTGAGCGCTGTTTGAGTTACTACGCCGCATATCGAATGCAAGGATTCCTATTACTACAAGAAAATACAAATTAATTGATGTTAAAGAGAGACCATGAAATTTCAACAGTAAGTCCTTTCGGTGCTAAAAAGACCAATATCCAGAAAGATAAATAGTGTACTCACTGGGCCAATGCAAAGGGAAAACATTTCTGTAGAGGTGAAGTTGGCGGGTAACTTGTTCGTTGCGTGATATTGCGATCACTGGCACAGGAGGTCGATAGCGAGAGCAAAGTGCTGCTGTGCTGAGAACAATACAATACATAATACATTATAGCTATAAACGCGATTAGTGAGCCCATGTGCAAGTATGACCATGAAAATTGTTCAGAAACTCTTTGCACAACACAACAACCTAGCCAGGTGCTGTCTACATCCCGTTCCGAACCCATCAAAACTCTCATCTCTCAAAGGACGTTAAATGAATGCTAGACTTGTCTACGATCAGCTAACTTTCTCCATTCTACCTGATAACGCTCTAACACGGCCATATCACGACTCAGTGAAGAATCGGCTCAGCCAGTATTCAAGCGCGTTCGTGACAGAGACGAAAAAATCTTTAACTGAGCGGATAAACCCACACTAGAAAGCTGGAAGAGGTGGTTGGTGGATGCGAGGAAGCGAGTGTAACGCATAGAGTGATAAGCGTGATTTTGAGTCATATGGTAATAAGATAATTGCACTCATATCATTCAAACAATGACAGTAATAATGACATGGGGGGAAGAAGGTGTAGGACGTAGAGGAGTGTTAGTAATGCAGGTCAACATGAATCAAGGTTTATTTCAACACCTTCCTCCAACAGTGTAATGAAATTACGTGGGAACTCCTTTGTCTGGCTACCCTTTAGATTTCAGGGTATATGACTGAAGCAGTAATCCACCGCACCATTTTCATGAAGAATATGGAACTTCGTGCAACAATCGAAACAACGCACGAAATGATTGAGACGATCAAAACCATGAATGCAAAGAAACGCGCCGAGTAGTAGAAGTATTGGAATCCGCACAATAAAGTTGTGATAATAGGTCGCGAGAAAAAAATAAAGTGGTAATAACAGAATAATCGTTGTTGATTGGGCCTGCAGCTTGAGGTTATCAATAAAAATTTCATTCGGTTAGCGTTTCAACGCTTATCGTTTCTTCTAAGCTAAGAAATTGAAAATTTCGGTACAAAGGATAAAGCATTGCACGTCAAATCTGGTTCCGATTTGCAGACTTCGTAGAGTTGAGGATCTTACTCAGTCCTGTATAAGGGACCGAACCAATGACCATCTTCTATTGCAAGGTAATTCCAACAGCTACACTACACACACCTGGCTAATAAATATAGACGAAATGAAATGAAAAGCTTTTTACCTTCCAGTTGTTGTTATAAGAACAATGGCTTTAGCTTTGCAGAAAACGGCAGCTGAGACCGCACCGATGGCGGTGGTGTGAGTGGGGTCCGTTGGCCTTATAGTATTGAACAATATCTCTTCGATAGTATTTCGAGTAGTAAAAAGCTAACTCAGCTTCTTTACAAATCTGGAACATGATGATAAATTTTTTGGATCCCTAGCTACTCCGTGCGGAAAAAGGAAATGTCAATTAGATCTCCCGTTAAGAATATGGCCGAAACTGACAGATATTTAGCGAATTCCGTTAAAATGATATTATCTATTATGTTAAGAGTCTGCACTCAAAAATTAACGCACTACCAGTCTGAGACAAAAAGCAAACGTAACAAACCGAATGCATCATCTTCAGTGCCTCCACTGGATATTCTCCACTGGCCGTTTCGGCGGACAACATCACACAATCAGCACCGTCCAAAACGGCATTAGCGACGTCACTGCCTAAGCAAAAAGGTTTCTCTCTAATCATTCCGAAGTTTTAAGTGCTCATTCTTACTATTAAATGATGGACAGATATGGCTTTTTCAAAAGTGTAAGAAAACGAGACGGATTCGGTTTCGCAAAATTAAGAGAATTGGTCATAATCATTGAGATGTGTCGCCACATTCCTAATATTGCATTCGTACTCTTTGGAGCAATTAATGAACTTGAAGAGCTGTCGTGTTCAGCCCAGTGGTGATCTTCTTTAAAGATGCATATTGACATAAAAAAACCACATCTCCGTGTGTGTTGATACAAGTTATAGTAAGCCTCTGAAACACATTTCTTAGTGGTTCACAACCAACGCGTGGCCGTTTTCGAATAATAGTGCAATAAATTTAGCATGAATTTTTTATTTTGAACGCAAATATGGAAATGCACTGATACTGTTCACTTTACCAGTATATTCCACTTTTGTTTTGGAAAGAAACCTGTCTCTTATTAAATTCAGCTTCATGAAATAGGAGCTACTTATACTGTTTTCTTGGTGGAGATTTTCCAACTACTAACTTTTAATTTTGACAAAGCTTTACTATTTGTTGAAAAAGAGCAGTGAATAAATATGTGCCAAAAACACTTACTTCACCACTGTAAAATTCATTTTTCTTACACAGTAATACTCAATGTGAATAGCTGAACTCGTTATGAATTTCACAAAAAATTAGGTTCGAAAAACAGAGTAGAATAGTACGATCTACAGACTCCTGCAAAACAGTTCTCTTAACTCAGTCCATGTCCAAAGAGCGACTGAAACAATGACGTTTATTCAAATTCACTACGCAGTGTCCCTCGAGTTAGAAAAATCGTACTCGATTTTATGGAACAAGTTCGATGCTTTCTGTAAACGTTAGAACGCTCCAGTACCCATATCTCAGGAATCCGAAGAGAATCTACTCGACCAGCGTTCAACGACATTCGCAACTAAGAAAGAGAAAACTTCAATTGAACGCACACGTACGAATTCCGAAGACCTTTGTGTAGTCGAAAGCGAATCAATGGCCAGCACATTATGATATACGTGGTGTGTGGTAACATCGATATTTAAAAATAATGATACCATAGGGGACCTGTAGTCAAGTGGGCGTGATGCTTGACGCGGGACTATTTTTCCACTTCCTTTCCTCCCTAATACCCTTCGGTAACAATATCACAAGGTTTTCTGCACGACTAGTATTCCATGACGTTAATGAAGAAGAAATATGCTCAATCAAGCAATCAATAGGAGGAGATGAACTAAATGCTAGAAGTATCGGAATCTCCACATGCACAGTGAAAAAGACGTGATAGGGTTCAAATGAAGCGATATAGTAATAATTAATAAAACCGTAATCATGGTCTACCGCGAATTTATCTGATGTCAAGGGGATGTCAGATACAAAAGGCAATCGGTATTGTACTCACATTCAGCTCTGGTTGGACGCGGTTTTTTGATCATGCTCTCAAGCATCTGGGTGGCGCAGATCACCGGTTTACCGGCAAGATTGCATTTGGCGATCAGTTTCTTTTGTGCTAGAAACACCTGGAATAATATCATTTTTATGATATATAAATAATGGCTTAAAGTTCATTTATTGCTTGAATAAGCCAGAAAATAGCAGACTAATTGTGACTATGTAGCCGACTTTAGTGTGGAATTGTCAGAAGTAGAAAAACTTGGAACACGGTAACTTTTCACGGTTACTGCAGACCATATTCTTTGTGGCTTAGCGAAAAATGAGGCGAAGAATGCCAAGCGGAAATGAAAAAGGTAAATAAAATAGGACAAATAAAAATGACTAGTTGATGATTTCATCTTGAGCAGATATGAATTGTAATTAACAAGGGATTTATTTAATGACGACTAAGCCTCATCATCTTCAAAGCCTTTGAAGGTCAAATTAACACTCAGTTTACTCAGCCAAACCTTTTTTCATAAATCAAGTAGAAAAAATTGAATACCCAAGTTTCATGCACACAGTTTGCCGCTTCTTTCAAACACTCACCGGTTTTATTAAGACGAAATTCTGAACAAATGTTGGCTTGAAAATGGTCATCAGGCATATTGAATAAATGTTGTTTTTGACAACTTCGTCTCCATTCAGTAAGAAATCACTGACTTTTCATCAGCCCCAAGGTTAACAAAAGTCCAGTTTGGAAAGGTGTCAAAAAAGAATAGTGAGAACTTTTGTTTGCAGATTTCACTCGATTTGCGAAACTGCGTTGCCTGACATATTTCCCTGTTTGTACCTTCTGAGGAGGTATTTCGATACCGAGATCACCACGAGCCACCATGATACCGTCGGCTTCAGCAATGATCTCGTCCTCATACAGCATTCCTTCCTGACATTCGATTTTTGCGATGACTTTGATGCTTTTTCCTCTATAAGAAGCAACTATATTCCTTTGTCCAATTATTCTTAAGCATTAGAGATCATACGTTAGATCAATATATGTGTGCAAGTTTGTAGCTAATTTTCCTAAAAGAAGCATTAATGTTCTCTGAACTCTCCTTCTCAGTTGTTTTATTTTCTTGCTTGAACCTAACCTTCTAAAGATGAAAATACAGCAGAAATAAGAGGACCCAAGTGGACTGATTCCCACATAGATTGCAAATGTCAGAAATTGTTAATAAAAACGTCTACGCCGAGTTTTCTTCCGATTCCTTGCCTTCATCATGAGTTACAATAGTGTTCGATACCATTCTATTGCTATAAAAAAGCTGTTCCTATCCCACGCATTTGCCTCTCCATTGCACGAATTATTTTAGTACTGTATAATAAATATAGCGCTAGGCATTGCACAAGCAAAATAAAAACTTGATTTGTGATCGAAATTTGACCTCTAGATCGGAAAATGATCAAATTCCTCCAAGCAAGCACAAAGAACCTACTCTTCTCCAAGAATTTTTCGTATTTCTTTGATTCCATTAGCATTACGAATGAAAGAGGCGAAAATCATGTCCACATTATGTTCGACAGCAAAAAGCAAATCGGCTTTGTCCCTTTCAGTAACAGCTGGTAAATCAGTTATCGCTCCGGGAAGATTGACACCCTGTAAAAATATTCAGTTGAAGTGAAAAGCTCAACAAACTATTTGTAGAATAAAGGAAAGATGTCATAAAGTATTACTTGAAGCGCGGAGACTCTAAAAATACCAGAATTAATTGCCTTCACAACAGGATCGGACGTCTACATTAAAAACGGTGTAAATCTGTGAATAAAGATCAGCAGGTTCTTAACAACCAACTGAAAGTATCACACCTTAACATTAAGCCTAGAACCGTCGTAGCAAACTTCTTTGATGATATTTTTTCAGGAATGAAGAAGTTTGAGATAATACAATAAAATTTCTCAAAGTCATCTTTATTCATAGTTGGGCCGCCGATATCATGATTAATTATTGTATCAATATAAGCATTAGCAAAAATCACAACAAACTGAATTTGTTTGATACATGGATATAACTATATCAAATTATATTTTGAAATAATACTAAAAGAAAGAAAAGATAACTTGGGCCAAAAAAGGTTTTAATAGTCTTGACTTGACTCCATGCATATTCATAATTCTAATAAATTTTATTGAGATATGATGTTTCTATCGTATCTCCGTAGTGAATTCACTGAAGCAAAGCCTATTAGCGAGTCCAAAAACCAGAAAATGAAGTTAGTTTTATCGTTTGCAAAATAAAATGGAAAGGAGAGAACGCTACTTTTTTCGTATCCTATGCAAATTTAGCGCCTTGTGAAGACGCACTTTTCGCTCTTCTTGAAATTCATAGTATTCATTCAACAGCTCAAATCTTGCGAATCTTAGCGATGTACTTTATCTCTCAAATGGTCTTGCTATTATGCTGCACCAATAAAACAAAGATTTATTCACACTCAAGCATTTTTAGCTGAGCAAGGCCTAGCCTCTGAAGGTTCAGTAATCATTTCATAACTCAAATCTCGAAAATTTCAATGAGGTACTTGATTATTCGAAAAAAAAAACTTATTGCGCTTCACCACTTAAATTAAGATTGCATTTCACACGCGGCGCAAATACCTTGCCAAGTATGTGGATAATGTGGATGCATTTCGCAACACTGGCATCGAGCCATCGTAATTTTGAAAACCATACGATAGCGCAAATTTCAGAAATTTCACCGGGGTATTTATTTTTCAAATGATCTTTATATTGCACTGTAGCTGCAAAAATAAAATTTCAACAATTGTGAAAAATTACTTAGTTTTTCGAAAAAAAAAACTTTCATTGCGCCGCAGAACTGAAATCAAGATTGCGCTTCAGACGCGCCGCGCATACCCTCACCGGCATGTCGAGACGAAGCCACGCCCACACACTGGCTTCTAAAAAATGCGCGCCGAGTGCGGAAACCAATATTCTTTTGGCTCTAAGAAAGCACTAGGCCTTTCCAAAAAGCAAGCATACCATTGAAATTGCTGAGATTTATACAATCGAACTGCCATTGAAAGTCTGAAAGAAAAGCTTTGTCCTACGAAAAATATTTGAGTGTGAAGTAAAATTCTATTTATACTGCTACAGCGTAACATAAAGGTTATTTGAAAAATTAACTACATCATTCGAATTCTTGAAATTGAAGCCATTGAATGAATGACCATTGATACGTCAAAAAAGAAAACATACATTTTTGCAAAAGCCAGAAAATGAGTGCGGATGGGAGAAAAGTACCAGGAGAACTTATGCAAGGATCTGGCAGTCAGTGCTTACCACTGTGAATGAACTGAAAGGTGAAGTAAGCTTTCAAATCAAAGAATAAGATGTACTTCACCTTATTATTACCAAGCATGCCATCCTTTTCAATGACACACGAAACGGAATCTTTTGTGTGGTCTTCGACTATTAGTGAAATTAAGCCGTCATCGATGAAGATGCGTGAGCCCTAAAAAATGGCTCATTAGTATATTTATGTGAGCTATTTGTCGTGTAAACTGAGTAACCTTGTGAAATATCTGCCAATTTTTGCAATTCTTGTATATGAAGCAAGTATTATCATGTTTCATTGCAATGGCTCAAAAATGAAAATGTATGTACCACTTTTACAACACGGGGCAGATTTCTGTAATCGACGTAGAGTGTTGTCGCTGTGGAACAATTTTTCAATGCTGGATCGGTAGAGAGAAGAATACTGTTCCCTCGGTGCAGTTCCACTTCAGTTCCCTTAATATAAAAAGCTCTGTGAATTAGTGAAAGTGGATAATACCATGCAAAAAAATCTTTAAAAGGCGTTTTGCTTGAGTCATTCACTGTTTCGGAATTACGAAGCTATCCACAGTCAAGAGCTTCATACAGCGCTATAACAATTTGACATCAGCTCAACGCTAAACATTCATTTGATTTCATTCATACACAGCCCATGTTAGTATGTGACGTTTAAAAAATGTGTGTCAGAGTGCCGAGCGATATCAAATGATCGAATCACTCGATTGCAGCAGCTTAAAAGCAACTTTTCGTCCGTCAGCTTTCGTCCTCTCAATTTTGATCACCTTTTCCCACAAGTTACAAATTTGTGTCAAACTTGCGCTTCATTCACACAGTGTTCTCCTACATCTGTCTTCAAATCAAATTATCGCTTCATGCTGTAACACGTTGATTGCTTCGAAACATTTCCAATTTCTACACTCAAGAGTCTTTGAAAACACTGCGTTCTGAATTCTTAGATTGAAGGTGCTCAATGCTGTGAATCTCTTAATTTTCTTTATTTTATGAAGTATCAAAAAATACTTTGGATACGTATCTGGCTCATACAGTGACTTTCTGGTGCTAACGATATATTGAATTAGTGTTTCAACCCATTCAAGAACCATTTCCGCTTTTTCCTTAAACTTTCAATAATAATTCAAAGGCTTGAATCTCGGTGATTTCAATTAAATATTTTGTTTTTGTAAAAAGCCTTGCTGTTGATCTGAAGCTGCAAAGATAACATTATGTTTCACCTTCATCGTGCAGTTTTATTTGGCTTAGGTATGTGATTGCTAAGAAGAGAGTTTTAGTACTTATTCAATAGCTTAAAAAACGATAATTCTGAACCGGCGTTTTGGTTATTAAAAGCTCTATATCCAGCGCTGTAGGAGCGAAAAGACTATTACGTTACGCTTTCAGAGATATATGCATGTAAAGCATAAGAGTGCGCAGAGGAAATTATGGAGTATCAGAATATGGGACGTATTGTGAAATTTTTCTATCGAATCGGAGAAAAAATTTCTAAATAAATAACAAAAATCGCACTCTGAGGCGCAGTTGAAATTGCTGCTTCAGTGCGATTCAAGAGAGTGCGATTTTCGTTACTTATTTAGAAACTTTTTCTCTTTTTAGAAAAAAAAGTTTTCTAAAAGGTTTCTCGTATGAAAATTGTAGAGGACAAGGAGATTTGTTATATCGTTCTATAAGCACTAGCTTTTATTGTAGTTCCATCTTGCCGCTATGAAATTATGGAGAAGTCGCCATGAAGTTGAGCGACGGGCTAACTACTAGAGGCGGGAAACATTTGCTTTTCTCTCTTACAGCGCTCAATTGGAACTTTTAAAAAACAAGTCAAAATTTAGATCATCGAGATTTTAGCCATCAAATGACTGCTGAAAAAGTCTTGAGAAAAAAAGACAACAAAGACCTTAGTCGAAATATCAAAGCAGACAGTTGTAAAAAGTGATTTTATTTTGGCTGCTATAAACGCACAGTGAAGCGCTTTTAGAAACTTTGAACGGTGTAATCAAAAAAGGCCATTATTTAGTCGTGCATTTAGAAAATTCACCTCATCCTGAACGGAATTAATTTTCGAATCTTTTCCGAATGGATTAATCAATATGTCAAACCCACAGAAAAAGACCACCGACCCAATGGTTAAAGTTTTTATAGAGTTATGGGAAAGGCATGTTACTTGGTGAAATGTCACCGTCAATAGGTCTCACTGTGATGACTTCAACATAGATGAATCGGCTCGACGATCAGGGCAACATTCTTCAAAAGTAAAGAGTACTGTCTATCTGTACTACTGCTCAATATACACTTATTGCTACTATCTCAGAAAAGCTTCTCAAGATAAAACTACTTATCCATCAATCGGTTTCATATGCACTTATTTTGTCATCAGTCCAATGCATACACTTGCGTTCTTACAATACTTTTTTATATCATAATCTATTATTCAAAAAAATCACTTGGCCGATTTGCCACAAAAGAACTACTTGGCATTCGGCTCGCGTTCTTGTCCTACTTCTAAAGTTTTTCGTTACCATCGGCAGCGCCAACGGGCATGTTAACATCGCTGGTGGCTCGACTCTGCGGCCTCCTCTGCACCGTCGAAACATGGAAGCGTTGCGCTATTCGCTTTGAGACAGATCACACCATTTACAACTTC
The DNA here is from genome assembly GCA_019055375.1 of Parelaphostrongylus tenuis. Taxonomy (NCBI): domain Eukaryota; kingdom Metazoa; phylum Nematoda; class Chromadorea; order Rhabditida; family Metastrongylidae; genus Parelaphostrongylus; species Parelaphostrongylus tenuis. Next base: position 176,262 of record JAHQIW010000320.1, read on the forward strand.
CTCTTGACACTTTCATCCCCTTATTCCTCCCCATATGGCCGCACCGTTATCTTTGTAGTGTTACTCTTCTCATAAATAGTTATAGATTCATTTAATTCATCATTAATTCATGCGTTGAAAGATTTCCTTTATTAAGACATCAAGTCCGCATGGCAAACTAGTACGAGGTCGAGCATTCTGTCTCAAACTAGTATTTATTTGAACTTGAAAACTGGTTCAAGCACGTGTACTTTCCGAAGCGAATTCACTACTATCCTGTTCCAACAACCGCCCACATGATTTGATTGTTCTAAGTAGAAAATCTGTTTTAATTCCACGATATTTATGAGATTTTCAGAGAATATTCCGAATCTTTTCGCAAACGGATGGACTGAAAATGTAGAGGAGACGGTTTTTGATAGTGTTCTTTATGTCATAAACAGTGTGGGAGGGTGACGAGATCTCTTGCTGTTGTGCAGAGATATAGGTTAGGTTTAGATCTGTACTGCTAAAAAGAAATGAACTATCAATGACTAAGATAAATATGAAACTGAATGAGTGCGATACTCCTCTTGCCATATTGAAAGTAGAGTTTATTTCAACAAAATTAAAGGCTTCAGTCACTCTTTTTGCATGTTGTAAATGTGCCCACATTTATTTCCTCACGCTGTATAATGATGATCATTTCTTCGTGCATAACTAAGTTCTTCAATTTAACTGCTTTCGTAATGGCAGCAGCACCTCTCCCGGTAAGGGTGCGCGGGTTCAACTACTGTCTGAAATCGTATTTATGCGTATCACTCAGTATTCTTAGACGATCATTTCACTTTTTCTACTCTTTTCATGTGTTGTCACATCTACATACCAGTTTATAGTTATGAAAAGAGCTACAATAGCTCATATTAAATGAGAGACAAAGAAGTGTTATTGAGGAGTTTTGTCAATATGTTCAGTCGTATTATCATATGGTAATCAATGCCGACGTTCCGTTCGATCCCTTTCAGATCAAGTAATGTCAAGGTTCTGTAAGATCTGGCCAATTGCGCAACAACAGTGGCACTCTACTCAATCTTTCTTAGGTTACGCAGTGCCGATTGATATCATAAGGTACCATAGCAACCTTCTGGTGGTGATTAACGATGATAACAAAGATCATTACGCTGGCTTTTTTGTCATTGCCTTAGTAGACAGAAATGCTGCGATAAAAGACGGTATAATAAACTGGCGATTAATTTATTATGCAACTGGTCCAGCGAATGCGAAGTGATAAATGATTAAGCGGAAAGTATTCTAGTAAATGAGCGATTAGATCAGATTCAACGAACGAACCTGCGCCAATCGGCCAGTCCTGATCTCAGGACCTTTCGTATCGAGTGCGATCGCTACTGGGTCGATGTGATCCTTTGCAGCTGTTCTGATTGCCTCTATAGCTCTCGCATGTTCCTTAATCCAATCACACTAGTAATTAATACTGGAAAAAATGATCATTTCGTTAACCTTTCGTTGTAAGTGCACGGATTGTTGAAGTGAAGATTTGAAGTATCTGACTATAAGTTAATATAAGAAAACACCTCATATGATCCGTGACTAAAATTCAGTCTGGCGAATATTCGAGGCCATGTTTTACCATCTCGCGCAAGACTTCCATGGTGTTGCAGGCTGGTCCTGAAAATCAAAAGGAAAAAAATCGACCTCTGTCGTGATACAGATCCTACTACATAAACAGCCAATATTAGCTGCACTGTCTTCTGCTAACAGAAAATATCTGTTATAGCTGATTTGAATGACTAGATTGTTAAGCCGTAAAGTAAAGTAAATAATCAAGTTGTTCAATTTGTGCAAAAAGTTGTACTTTCCCCTTTCCACACCCATTTTCAGCCCCGTGGAAAAACGCCTTTTATGCTTCGTTACAGAGTTTAGTAGTCATTCGATAACTTACATCTCGAGTATTTCAAGGTGTAATTCATTTCCAAAATAGCCTGCTGACTGTGCTGCGACACTAAAAATAAAATTGTGTTCCCCCCTTGAGCAGTTTTTGCTGGAAATAGCTATTATCTTAGACTTTGAGTAGTTATTCGGTAGCTGAACTCTCGGGAATTGCAAAGTTATAATTGGCTTTTCATAAAGATTTTCATTGCGCTGTAACACTAAAAATGAAGATGCATTTAGTACCACGGCGCGCATTCCTTGCTCCAGTATATGGTTGGGACTTCGCAACATTATCATCAAGCTATCCCGCTTTCAGAACATTGCACACATCCTAGCCGACAAGAAATGCGCGTTGAGCGCGAAACTCATCCTTCTTTTGGCTGCAACAACCTAAATCCTCTTTGAATCCCAAGCATATTGTTGAAATCGTTGAGATTTTGGCTATGGAATATTATTGGGTCAATGAAAGTCTAGAAGAAAAAGTGTATCTAGCGAGAATGTCCTAGTGTGAAACTCATATTTCTTTCTGCAGCTAGAGCGCAAAAAAAAATGTTTTTTTTCAACAATTCAAGTGCATCGTCAAAACTCTCGGGATTTGAACCATGAAATGACTATTTCAGTCCTTTAAAACCTCTAGAAACAAGCAAAAACCCGTTTTTTTAAGGAGCGGAAATGGTTACTGATAGGAGAAAAGTATTCAAGAAGTTTCCATAGATGTAATGATTACCTATAGTACAAATGACTCCAGTTTTTCGATGCTTTGACGGAACTTCCGAGATATTGAGATTACACAGATGTTCCAAATGTGTGGCATGATGGAAATCGTCACCACCTCTGAAAAATTGTCATAATGCATCACTTTACTTATCAGTATTGACCACCGCTCCATTGATCGGACTAGGAGGCGTACGGAACAGTGATTAAAGGTGTCCGGCGACGAGCGTCGCTGAGCCGATCCCGGTTCTGGACTTCTTTGCATTACTCCGGAAACGGCAGTAGGTACTAGTCTTGGCGGCATGACAGCGGAACTGACCAGCTACATCGGTAGGCCTTCACGAGTCATTATCATGACCAGATATGCATTCAATCACTTTTGACGGTGCTTAATGAAATCAATCGCGTGGGCACATTCCCCAAGGACGGATCAACGCTACGAGCTTTATGCTTCATCCTATAATCGAGTCAAGCTAAGCAATAGTGATCGTCATATGGCAAATATGAATTAATTAGAATAAAGACGTTTTGAACAGTTCACGACATAAATTACCGTTTACGACTGAACAATAGCTTCACTTATCAGCTGGCGCGTCACCGAAATGGATTAATGTCAGTGAGGCGGACTAATGCCATTCGTTCATGTTTGAAAGGTATGTAAATTATTTTTCCAGACCCGTTATCACATATGGTGCCAACTACAGCATTCCTTGTTACGATTCGCTTCTTTGTATCTATCACCCATGATGTAGACCTTCGAATTTTGCATATGAATTCGGCTACTGAGAGGGATTTCTGGCCTTCCCTATGAATCGCTGAATGCTAGTGCAACCTACTCCTGGAACTGGGACAACAGCCCATAGTACGCGTTCTCACGTTGGTCCGAGGAAGTGAGCCGGTCGCAGACAAGTCTGCTGCCACTTCTCGACCCCGTTCAGATGACGGAGCTGGTAGTTAGGAGGCGCGGTTAAGAGGTGACCTTATGCGCAATAAAGCGCTCACTACCGCTACACTCTAATATCAAAAGTGACTATGTTAAAACGCTAACAACAACTTATACGTTCTGAAGATTTTTCAGAGTGGGTTCTCTGGAAATAACAGTTGCGCTCACGAAAAGTTCGAAAAGTATGAAAATTGAGAATATAGAAAATGAAAAGTCAGAGAGAGGAAACTGTGAACAAGATAGATCATTTAGAATGTACCCCCTAATTTGAAGAATATATGTGCCATATTTTCTAACTATATTGAAGATTGTACCCATAGCTTTATTATTTTCACATCAATGAATTAATAGTGTAACGCGAATCAAAACAATGAAAGTAAGACTCCATGAGACTCTCCAAATGAGAATTGAATCACAAAGTTAGTTTTCAAACTCGCACAGCAGGACCCCATGAGAGTCCATTTTCAAAACCCACATGAGTAGGAGTAGATGAGAGTCTCTAAAAAAAAGTAAATCCCAAAGTCAATTTTTGAACTCACATCCAATGACGATTTTGATATGGTGAACTCATTCCTGACTGCCACTGGCCCCGAACACTGTGTAGTAGATGAAACTAAAAATCTGTTCATTAACGCATTCGTCAAAGTTCTCGAAACAACAACTTTTAGCTCAGAACCTAAACTTGTCGTGTAAGCATAAGGAAACAACTAAGAAAATGGGACCAAATGAAAAGAGTGAAGAAATATCCGTGATCATAACTTCATTCTCTTCAAAACTCTTCGGTATAAGGAAGTGCAAAAGAGCATGGTTTCTCTCACTAGCCTTCCATAGAAAAATATAGTTTAGTTGAGACTATTCTGTTCTATGAAATTGGATGGTAGCAAGGTAATGGAATTACGTAAGGTTCTATTTTTATGGGAAGACGGCAACGATGTAGCGTTACATATGGGTCCTCTGGTTTGCCTAATTACTGGGACACACGATTATGCCCTGATATCCGCGTGTACCGCCCACCGAGCGGTGTTGAGCTTTCGCTATATTTACTTTGACAGCTGCTTTTCAAGCCTCATAAGATGTCTTTCTCTTTTCTGCCCGAAGTTTTCTTGCTCTACGCCAGGCCTCTAAATTGCACAATGCTTGGAATTTTCTACTCCATCAAAACCCTTGTCATCGTTAGAATTATAGTGTTCTAAAATAAAGTGACTTGATATTGGGCTAAAAACGTTGCCATTGCAGAAAGTATTTCATAAATTAGTGACGTAAAAAATTTAGCAGATGGTACGACCACTGCTGAAAAACATCGTCAGCGATCTTCGCAGAGAATACTACTTGAGAACTCATGCTGCTGCAATGTCTGTCGATTCTGATGGACAGAAGCACTTAGGAAGTCAGAAAGTCAATGTTGATTAATGTCTTCTACGATGACGTACACAAACAAAAACGTCGAAGCGGAAAATAGCGTGAAATTTCTCATGAACTTCCTAATACACACAATATTTTAACTACAGAAGGAGAATGTGGTGACTACTCATCAAATTTATATCAAAAGTGGTGTTTTTCTTAACAATGAGCATCATGGCCGAGTGCTTGCAATGCTCGACGCAGCGCGCGGGGCCAAGGTGACTCCCAAACCCTCTCTGGCAGCTAATAACGAACCCCGCCCCCCTACGGAACGCCAAAGCCACCCTCAACTCGAGATTGCAAGGAGACGCGCTCAAGCAGTATTTCACGACGTTCAAGAAGAAGACAAAAAGTAATTGAATGATAAAGTACTGGGATCCGCATAGTGATATAAGAAACACTTCCAAGTGGATCAATAAAGTTCAAAGTGTCAAGTACTACTGAACAAACGACCTATGGACGTATGAAACAGTTCAAGTACCCTAAAATAGCACAGATAAGAGCGGTCTGTGCTCGAAAAAGTGCTTGGTAATAATTTTAGTAACTTTGTTGATTTATTGATTTTTTACTTACTCTTGTTCTTGAAAAAATCAAAAAAAAGCTTGAAAACATACTTCGTTACTGAAAAGCGCGCGTGTTTGTCCGTCCTTTTTTGCAACAATTAAACCGCTCTTATCTATGGAGTTCTGAGGTATTTTCTTCTTATTCGCAATGGTTTTATGGTGCTATAGTGATACTTCTACATTTGTAATAGTACGATGATATATTAGATAGTAAGATTTCAGCAACGTTTGAACGGATTGGTATTTGGATCTCTTCAACGGTATAAGCAAAATGATACAGGAACATTGAGAGAAAAATAATGATCGAAACTCGGAAAGGAATGATTGTAAAAAGCGAAATGCAAGGCTATGCTCAGGCAGCACTGTGCACCTATAAAAAGACATTTTTTGTTTTAAGTTGCATGAAATTATCTGAAACAAAGATCATTTATGCTAACATAATCAAACACAAAAATTATCGCGATATATATCGGAAGACTTTCAACGTTTTAGCCTAAAAATTCGAGGAGACAAATTGAACTGAGATGAGATTGAACACAGAATCATCAAGAGAAAAACCCTCTGGCAAATTTTAGTCATGAAGGAAGAATATTGGTAATGATATTGAACACCATCATGCTACTGTATTCTTATTGCACTGGTAGGTTTACACGCACTCTTAACGTGAGCTTTCATTGTGATCATGTTTCGGCACGTATTGTTGTTCAAAGCTGCAGTGAGCCAACTCAGCCCATTATTCACAGCCTTTCATTTCTGGAATGTGGGTATTCTCTGCTGGATCGGTGATTGAATCTAGTGGAGTGGAGCAAAGTCGAATGGAGTGATCTCTCTCGTAGCATTGCACTCGAACTCGTCTCATATTTGATTAGTGTCGGAAGTCTTGGTTTTTGCCTTAATAAGGAGTCGGGTAAAAGTTAATGGTTACTCAATTGACCAGATGCTAACTAGTCTGTTAATGGAAATTTAATGACAACGACATGTAAATGGACGTTTATCTGGGAGCCCACAGCGATATATGAACCTATCTAATATTATTTAGATTGATACATGCACAATCTTTATTTCCAGTTTTAGTCCAACCACTTCATTGCATTGCTATTTGGGTTAGGTTAGAGCGTTGAAAGTGATACAAATAAAATTAAAGAAACAAGAGTGTCGAGAGGAAAGTATACAGCATGGCCAATGAGTTTAGAAGTAAAAGGCTCTAAAAGTGGAAGTGGTCAGACTTCAGGTGAGGAATGTGAATGACCACAATACACCGTAATTACGTATCTAAGATTATCCTTGAGCTTTTGAAATTTCAATTTACCTACGCAATTCAAGATAGTTTTAACAGAAAAAGAGCCCTGAGTGAATTGAAGATAGATGAAAAGATGTGTACAGCCTGAATGTAGCGCAATAACAAGACTCTTTTGCAGAAAACCTGCTTTTATACTAATATGACCTAGAAAGTTACACTAGGAGTAGACGACTAATTAAATCATTCAGTTTAGAGTTTTTATTTACGAGACTGTCAATTACTACAAGAAGTGATAATTGGATTCCCAATCTAGTGTTACAAGTGTGAAATCGTCGCAAATCATTTATATCGATGAAATGCATTGAAATGCTTTTTGGAAAAATTGGCCAAGATGAATTGGAATGAATATGGGGAAGTAAAGAGTGCATTGAATGTTCCGGATGAAGACAAACAACGGGAAAATCATGAGGGAAGTGAAAAAACTAAAGAAAGGAAGAAAATAGACGCATAGAGGAATGGTTATTTACTGCTATAAGGTGGAATGATGATAATCATTTGGATGGTAACGAATAATACATAGTCACTACAGAAACAAGAGCAGGAAGGCTCTCATGCACAATAACTGCGAGAAATTTCGATAAAATGAGTACAAAATCGGAGAGCTTGTCAGCGATGTTCCGATAAAACCTAAAGTTTATGTTTTAGGTGCACAAAAACCATTTGATTTCAGAAAAAAAGTAGATTGAATAGGATGAGTTGAAGTGCGAAAAAGGAGGAAAACTAATTATTCGAGTCTTTCCCGAAAATGTGATGAATAGGTGTGAATGAAAGTGAAGCTTTATGGACTAGCTGAACACTTCAAGTGTACTGAAGAGATGGATGAAGTAGAGGCTAACGCCATCGGCAAATCGATTACTACAGTTACAAACTGACGTGAAAGATTCAACTTCTAATGAAATAGCAAAGATTGAATAAGGGAGAAGTGTATACACTTCAAGCTTCTTGTTTCTTCTGACTGCTTAGTAAAAACACAGAGAGGACCAGCGCGTAGACAAGAATGGGAACAAAAGAAACAGTATAATACTTGTAGAGAAACAAACTATTTAAAAAAGTGTGTGTTTGAGTAAAGGCATTCAAATCAGCGTATGAATAGAAGCTTAGGTCTAAGAAGGAATGTCATATGATGAAGCTGTTATTGAATATAAAAGCTCGTTGGCTAAATCTCACAAATTGACCACTGCAAAAACACAACTTCAGTCGATGCGGACACGAGCAACAACGTCACTCAAGATTTTGTCGAAAAATAAGTTCGACATGCTGCGTGGAATTCTTTGAGAATCTGACTTATATGATGACGCTTTTCCACTCAATCAGCTCAAAATGAAATTATATGGGAAAAGTAAAACCAAAAAACATTTATCTAATATTCTAAAGTAATCAGCTCGATAATGCAATTACGTTTTTCTTCATGTATACTTCATACTACATGTGCTTTGCCTCAGATCTAATCTTTGTTTTGTATCTGTGATGTCCAAACATTGATAGAGCTTTTTTTGAACAGATTCAAAAACGATTACAACTCTCAGGTTACGCTTTCTTTCGTAAAAAGTAGTTACTCTTCAGACCACCAAGAGCGCAGTATTGAGCTCAAAACATTCTATCAGACAATACTCAGCATAACTGAATCAAATCTTGTCTTCCCTTATCTGAATCCAAGATCTTGTAAACAACCTCATCTCGCTCATAAAGAATTAATGGATAAATAGATAAGTTGATAATTCAAGTAAAAAGTAAATTAATGGAATAAACTAATCTAACTAGTCTGATGTAACTTTAACCCTAGTAAATAAACAGCGCACGTGGCTCAGTGATCAGAGATGTGTGACACACGTGTGGTCGATGATTCGATTCCGCGCTCAGGACTCACCAAGTCTTTCCTATCCGCCAGGGTCCGGTGATTTGCTATCAGATCTATTTGGAAGAATAGCAGCACTTGCTCGATATATCGGTAGGCCACGGCGAGTCACTGTGACGGCCAGATAAGCATTCAATCCTCTATACAAAGCTCGATAAACTCGAATGCGTGGCGCATCCTTCGACAATGAGAGCTTTTTTCATCTTCAAATGCCAAAGACTTCAGTTTTTGCGCAAAGATGTCAGCGAGCACTTCTCATACAGTGAATCTGTCCCATGAACCACAGCAAAATCGTAGCCAAAAAGATGGAAATTGTCGGAAAATACAACATACTTTTTGTTTCAAACGTTGTCAACGTTCGAAAATACCTAAACTTATGCTTCGCTATCAGCGCTCGTCCATTAAATACTTGACTGCCGTTCATTGAAACTCTAGTCGACGCCGAGCTCGTAGTTGCTTAATAAAACATTGACTTGCCCCTTAATTTCTTTCGCCTACTGTTTTATTCAGCTTTTTTATATTTCAATGGTTACCGTCGCTCAAATCACTGTTTGTTTCCTCTCGAACAAGTGTGGCATCAACCTGTGAAATCCCGAACGGATCGGTTTACTGGGGAGAGCTCGAGTCATGGCATGATATCTAAACTTCGGGCGTAATTTCAACACAGAACTCTTAATATGAGTGTTTACGCTGATTGAAAAGACAAAGTTCATCTTGTTTAGTACAATATTGCATTGTTTACGGGTTCACTCTTTAACACATGCAGCATTTTTGCTGCATTTCACTTGAGTCATTAACTTACGCAAAGCGGAGATATGACGTACTAGCCTACGAAAAAGCTGATGTTTTCACTTATTACTCAAATGAAACTCTGTGGGTAAGCTTATTTGCTGCGAAAGAGTGTTGGCATGAAATGGAAATGAAAATGATTACGCTATGAACACTAAGATCGACACGAGGCACACGCTTTACTCATGATTGAAGAAAATTGTTGAGGGAACAAGTTCGAAGTTCCTCAATGCTCATAAAGTGGCGCAGAGTAGAGCGGTCCAACATTGTTGTGGGAAATAGTTGCTTATCGTAATACTGAAAACGTGAGAAGGCCCGATTTCATAAGTAATGCCTATTCCAGCACATTACCCAGTTGAACCATTGGTTCAGGGGCAGCTAACGCACTATTCACTCGCTTCTGATTGCCGACCAACGCACTCGTTTCCGGCGGCTAAGAGACAGAACCACCGCTCTTTCGAACCACCCTAAAGGTAAACTAGCGCACTTTGCACTCGGCTTAGATGCCGACTGTGCACTCTCTTTACAGGCGTCCCAGAGGCAGGTCAAACGCTTTTCACTTGCCTCAGAGGCAGCCAGCACACTTACCACTTGTCTCAAGGGCACATTAATGCAATTTCCATTCGGCGTAAATGCCGACTATCATACTCTTCCCAGAGCAGCGCATCTTTCTCTCAACGCGGGGGACAGAGCTGGTGCAGTTTCAACTCGCCTCAAACAGAGACCAACACAATTACCACTCGAACAGATGCTGATCAACAGCACTCTTTCCTTACGCCTCAAAGCTAGGACCACCGGGCTGTTCACACATGTCAACAGACAGGTTGACGCACTTTCCAGTCGCCTTCAGGTGTACAGCTGCACAATCTCTAATCGCCTCAGAGGCAGCAAACACACTTCCACTTGCCTCAAAGGCAAAAACACAATTTCTACTTTCCTCAGAGGACTATTAGTGGCACCTTTGCGGCAGAGCAGCTCCACTTCCCATTAGGCTCAGATGGCGATCATGACACTCTTTGCAGGCTCCTCAGCTGCTTTCACTCTCTTAGAGGCAAAGCAGCATATTTCCCACTCGCAGCCAACTTACTAACACACTCTACCGACGCCTCAGAGGCTAGCCCAGCGCGTTTCCACTCACCTCAGAGGCAGCCATGACATTGTCCCCTAGCTCCAAAAGCAGACCAACATATTTCCCACTCGCCGCAGATGTCGACTGACACACTTTTTCTTTACGCCTCAGGGGCAGGATCAGCGCGTTTTCCAACTGCCGCAGATGATGGATAAACACAGTCCTGGGGCCTTAGGTATGAGATCAGTGCGCGTAAATTGGCACCATAGCATATCAAAGCACATTTCGCCCGTCTACAGGTAGACTGATACAACTCTCAGCCACCTCAGAGGCAAAGAAGCATACCCCTACCGCCTCAGAAGCAGACCAACGCCTTTTGCACCCGCCTCGGATGACAACCAACAGTCTCTTTACTTGCACCTCAGAAGCATGGCCAGCGAGCTTGCACTCACCTCAGAGCTATCGAGCATTACCACTCGCCCCAAAAGGAGACCAGCACAATTACCAATCACCTCACATGGTGATCATCACACCCTTTTTGGGAGCCTTAAAGACAAACCGACGCCCTTTCCACTCGTTACAAATGAAGACAACACAATCAATTCTGCCACTCCAGGCAGAATCAGCACAGTATCTAACACATCCGTTCGCCTAAGAGGTAAGCTGATACACCTTCGAGCCACCTTAAGGTGAAAAAGCATACTTACTCGCCTCAGAGGCAAACTAACGCCTTTCCCACCTGTTTAAGAAGACAGCCAACAGACTTTATCCTGCGCTCAGAGGTAGTTCCAGTGCGCTTTGCACTCACCTCAGAGCTATCAAACACGCTTTCAATTGCTCCAAAGGCGGACCAACACAATTTCGAACCACCTCACATGGTGATCATCACACTCTTTTTAGGAGCTTTAGAGACAGACCGACGCCCTTTCCACTCGCATCACATGACGGTTAACACATTCAATCCCGGAACCTCTAAAGTAGGATCACCGTGCTTTCCACTTGCGTTAAAGGTAGACTGTCGCATTTTTATCGCGTCTCAAATGCCGATCGACACGCTCTTTCAAGGTGATTCAAGGGCAGACCAACGCATTTCGCGCTTGCCTTGGAGGTAGACTAATACAGCTCTTATCTACCTCAGCGGTAGAAGAGCACAGATTTACATCGCCTCGGACGGCGAACAACTCAAACTTTTCCTACGCCTCAAAGACAGAACTAGCCCACTTTACACTTGCTCAGAGGCGATAGTCAACATTTGTCTCACCTTAAATGCCTACCAACACTCTCTTTCAGGGTAACTCAGAGGCAGACCAACGCATTTCCCGCTCGCCTTTGAGGTAGAACCCATACAGCTTCCACCTACCTCAGCAGTAGAAGAGCATACATTTACCTCGCCTCGGACGCCGAACAACTCAAACTTTCCTTACGTCTGAGAGACAAAACTACCCCGTGTTTCCACTCGCCTCAGAGGCGACAGTCAACTTTTCCCTCACTCAAACGCCGATCAAAACACTCTTTTAGGGTGACTCAGAGGCAGACCAACGCATTTCCCGCTGGCCTTGATGTAGACTCATACAGCTCCCATCTACCTCAGCAGTAGAAGAGCATACCTCGTCTCCGACGCCGAACAACTCAAATTTACCTCGCCTCCGACGCCGAAACAACTCAAACTTTCCTTACGTCTGCAGTGACAAAACTACCCCCTATTTCCACCAGTTAACTTTTCCCTCACCTCAAACGTCGATCAACACACTCTTTCAGGGTGACTCAGAGGCAGACCAACGCATTTCCCGCTCGCCTTGATAGGTAGACCCATACAGCTCCCATCTACCTCAGTTGTAGAAGAGCATACATTTACCTCGCCTCCGACGCCGAACAACTCAAACTTTCCTTACGTCGGAGAGACAAAACTAGCCTACTTTCCACTCGCCTCAGAGGCGACAGTCAGCTTTTCCCTCGCCTCAAACGGCGATCAACACACTCTTTCAGGGTGCCGATCAACACACTCTTCCAGGGTGACTCAGAGGCAGACCAACGCATTTCCCGCTCGCCATAAAGGTAGACCTATACAGCTCCCATCTACCTCAGTTGTAGAAGAGCACACATTTACCTCGCCTCGGACGCCGAACAACTCAAACTTTCTTTACTCCTGAAAGACAGAACTAGCCCGCTTTAAGCTGGCCTCAAAGGCGACAGACAACTTTTCGTTCACCTCAAATGCCGACCAATACACTCTTTCAGGGTGATTCAAGGGCAGACCAAGGCGTTTCTCGCTCATCTTACAGGTAGCTAATACACCTCCCATTCGCCTGAGGCAAAAAAGCACAATTTCCACGCGCCTAGAGGCAACCATCACACTTCCCGCTCGTTTCACTGTTTGACCAGCACATGTCTTACTTGTCTTGGAAGCAGACCATTGATATACTTCTCACCCGCTTCAGAGGCGCAGCAATGCACATTTCACTCGCCTCAGAGGTAGATCAGCACATTTTCCACTCGCCTCAGAAGCAAACTGAGGTTTAATAACGAAGTGCGTCTTCACAGAGAGACTTTTTCGGGGTGAGAACAACTTAATCGTAGAAAGGAGACGAATAAAAAAATATCACTGCGACACTCAGTCTATGTAGGCTTCAAAAGAGAGCCACATAAATCCATTGAAAAGATCATCAAATACAATGTGACAAACGGAGTCCTCTACCAAGATTGGAAGAGTCCTCTTGTTATGAAAAAGTTTTGAACGAGTGCTCACAGTCATAACTAAAGGACTTCAAGAAAGAGCTTTATTAAGAAAACATGTAAGGAATATGTGGACGAAGAAGCAAACGAAATAAGATTCAAATTATCAGTGGAAATAGATAATGATTAGAAACTTATCAAATTGTACCAGCGCCCCAAACAACATCTACAACGATTTTGAATGATATGTACAAGAAGAGATACAAGTTTTTTTTGTACGACAGAATGTATAAATGGCGAGATAGCTCACAAGGCACAAAAATAAAACATCTGAGGACAGTTGACAATCACAGAACAACGTTCACATGAAGAAATGATCACATCAAAGAACTGATTACGGGATACTTCTTATAGGTTTCATAAAGTCGCGCTAACCTAGCAACCTTGAAGCTTCATGGAAATCGGTGGTTACTGAGCATTTGTGGCGTGTCGATTCTTCAGCAAAATAAAGCACTGGTTGCATACACGAGCAGGCTTAGCATTTGATGGTAGCTTTATTCGGCCTTCGCTACACGTTGCACAGAAAATTGAACCGCACATGCTAAAATTTGTGCAAAATTATAGTCAATGATTGAAAATTTAACTTCTACAAATGCACAATAACAATTCAGGAAATAAAATACTTCGATACAAATCTCTAGATGTTTGAATGCGCTTCATTGATCCAACAATGACAACATCATAAATCCATGCTAATGAAGAGATTGAAGCATTAAGTGTAATATTATTGATCATTAGAATCAGATAAGAAAGTAAGCAAACTCTACCTAGCTCAGTAGTCAAACATTATCAGTAGTGGAATAAACGAAAAAGAATGAAAACCGCTAGTCCGGCGACAATCAAAGACGCCATCGAAACTTCTACTATGTGAACCAACTCCTCATTCTGAAGCTTCCCGCGGAATCGTCGACGTGTAGGACCAAAATGGACGAAGACTTTATAGGCAGGCGATCGTAGAACCTGACGACGTCTGGTGCAGCTGACTCATGAAATCGCTCAGAGAATTGAAAGAACAACTATTTTTGGCCATCCAATTGCTTTGAAGACTCTACTTCTTTACTAAAAGGAAATAGGGAGTGTCCAGAAGACGAGACACTGTGGAAGATTTAATTAGACTTCAACTGACTGGTTTATATGCTGGTTGTGTTCCATAGCATTTTCTAGCTGCTTCATGACCTAAGGAACGTAAACGGCTGAGTTCATACGTAAATTCAACAGCAACTTTAGCATTTTTCGACCTTCCAGTGCGCACGTTTTTTTCTGGCCTATTTCGTCATACAGAGCTTTTCTGCTAGACTTTTGCATGTAGCGGTGGTTTGCCGATTAACGATTTCATACTAAGACCATGGCTCTAAAGGTTATCAGTTCTCTGAACTTTTGCACGTGTGAGCTCACAGAGTGCCTAACGGTTGTTGTATTTCTCACAAATGTCTTAAAATGCTGGTGAAATCAACTGTCTCGAGTCCTGCATGGGTTAACTGGGTTGGATCATTCCTCCAGAGGTTTGAGATTGCGAGTTGTGTTCCGAGAAGTCATTTTTTGACTCCATAATAAAGTGAGTCAGATAACAAATTATTCGCGAGAAGGGACTCATTACCACTGCGCCATTCAACTTTCTGTAAGCGCCTATAGGTGTATAAAAGTCTTTTTAGCCGTTAAATAACCGCTCACACTTGTGGATCAAAAAGATATGCCAGAATCTTGCAGGACGATAGCGAAACCTTCGATTGAAGGACCGGCCAATAAAAGAAGATAAAACACACGAAAAATGTAGAGGATATGACTAAGGGTCCCAAAAGCAAAGCATTACCAAGTTTGATAGATACGTCTCTGATCTCTCTATAACATCTCTAATACCAACCGACAATGATGTTTGCGTTTTGAAATTGAGAACTTCTCTGAGCATGCAGTGCACTGCATAATATCAGCGTCTTTTGCCCAGTGAGCATCGCTGAGCGGCAACAATTCCTCCGTAAGTTCCAACATGCGGAGTTTCGACCTAAATTTAGATCTGCAATTTAGAAAAAAAAAACCACAATTGAGCAAAAGAAAGGTCAAAAACACACTTACTCGCCTAGGTGCCCTCCTAACTCTTCTAGTGCACGCTCAGACTCTTCAGCTCGCTCAGAAACGTAGTCATATTTGCTTTGCAATCCTTTCAATTCCTGAATAGAATGCGAGATATATGATCCTCTGACTCTATCCTCAGAAAACATCGAAAATTGCGCTACAAATCCCGAGCGACTCGAAACATTCACTGCTTGAATAAAACTTCTTTCAATTCACTCATAAGCAAAAAAGGCGTCCGGGTGACGATCGATCCCTCAGGGAGTAAGTATGCATGCGACTTACTTCACTATACGCCGAAGAAGTGCCTCCTTGGTCTATTCAGTAAACCGGTCAACCAATCTATCAGGACAGTCCTGCTATCTTCTCAACCAATGTCTTTCTCGACCTAAGAGAGATGGAAAGTTGGCAAGCAAGAGGTAGGAACCGAAGGAACCGAAACGAGCTATTGATGAAGTATACATTGCGGGGTAACCTCTAAACCGCTGTGCTACACGTATCCGTGAACTAAGGTCAGAAATGGAGTCAATGTCATGAAAATGTCAAATAATAGAATAGAACAGAAAAGACAACATTAGCACTTCACATTGATGAAAAAAAATGAAGAAAAAATTAATACTTCTTTCAGAAACGGAATTTCCTTCACTTCTCTCTCCAATGAATCAATTTTGCGTCGTAACACTAACAGTTCGCTTTCAGCCTAAAAAATGAATAACGACGCAAGGTATAGGAAATAAAACAACGGAAGAATAACTCCTTTGTATTACTGACCTGAGAAAGTGCATTCTGTTTCTTCTGCAAAGCGTCCACTAATTCAGCATGTTGACCGTACTTCTTTTCAAGTTCGGCACGAATAATCTCTGCAACGATTAAATATTTGATCAAAAGGAAATAAACTTCGAGAACCAGAGATCAACCAAACTGCATTGATAAAAGTGAGGATCACATACCATCATTAGCACTTTGCTTACGTGAGTTTTCTTGAAGAATAGCGTTTGAAACTTCCAATTTCGAAACAGTCTTTTTTAGAGTTTCGGTCTCCTGCAAGACAATCACACAACTTGATACACTGCAGTTTGAGCTCACACATCAGCATGTAAAATCCAACTTTTATCCCGGATTCAAGTGATATGACAGAAATCTGGGATGAACTCCTCCAATGAAAAATAAATTGGACTTGCCAAACAACGCACTCATGTTAAGTCAATGTCACTCTGATTTCTGTACCTATAAGTCCTATCTGTAGTGAAAGCTTGAAAATCTTCTGCATATTATGTCAACCATTCACTCAACGACTTTTAATGCAAAAAGTTGTAGGTACAACTCTATGTGATCTTTTGCTGCTTTTCAGCGTATGACGTTACAAATGTACATCTAAGATGATTAGTGGTATGCAAAATATCCGACTCGAACAGGGAGAATTGAACTCCCGTTTCATCCGTACCAGGAGCACGTGCTACCAATCGAAATCACCGCTTTGCTATGACTTCACCTTGCCACGATTAGACATATCGAAGAGTGGTAAAAAAGTGGTGGTATCTGTGGTGCAGTGGTAGCACGCGCCTTCGGTTCAGATGAAACGAAGGCCGAACTCCCACCTGAGGTCGACTTTTTGCATACCACTCAATATTCTTAGATGATTTACTACAACTTTGCTACCAGCACGAGTATAAAAAATTCTTCACATTCATATCCTTCATTTCGAGTGTTTTCTTAAGACCACAGCTCAAATTACAATATGCCTGATAATCATTATTTGAGCCACGCATGTCAGTGGTCTGTTAATGAGGGCTGACTTATAGAGCCCGATACACGTGTTTCGATCTTGCGATCTCGTCAGTCGGGCAGTTACCCGTTCTCGTCTTTTGCTAATCTCTGTGGGTGCTCCAGTCCCCACAATAAGAGTTAGCGACGACGTACGTTTTACACTCTGTGTTCAGTGAAGAACTCACCAAACACAGAGTTTTTACACTCGAATGCTCGTATAAATGAAAATGAAGGATATGTTATATTAAATATACTAGCCACGAGCATTCGAGTGTAAAAACTCTGTGTTTGGTGAGTTCTTCACTGAACACAGAGTGTAAAACGTACGTCGTCGCTAACTCTTATTGTGGGGACTGGAGCACCCACAGAGATTAGCAAAAGACGAGAACGGGTAACTGCCCGACTGACGAGATCGCAAGATCGAAACACGTGTATCGGGCTCTATAAGTCAGCCCTCATTAACAGACCACTGACATGCGTGGCTCAAATAATGATTATCTTCACATTCAGTAGTCCCGGAAACGTGTGTTTGGGAAAATGATCGTACACTTGAGCAGCTGTTAAAACTCTACCTTTATGAACAAAATATAAATGTAAATGCAGAAAAACGCGACCAATATGAAACCTGCCTGCGAATACTGCTGTTGTGTTTTCATCAAATCTTTCTCTAATCTTCGCCACTTGTCATCTGCCGTTTTAATTTATCACTACAGATCCGTATTTATTTTTTTCGTATCCGCGAGCTGCTGTTGAGCAATTCGTAAAGAGTCTTCTCTCTCAACAAACCTATAAAGTCCCGCATGAGATGCAAAAACCCAACCATTTAGAGAATAAATTTCGTGTATTATAAGGTTCCTTAACAAACAATTCTAGATAAATACCTGACCAGAAGTCCGTTCTCGTTCCAGTTCCCAGTCTTCTTGGTTAGTTCGAGAAGGTTTTAGTACATTCAGCATGATCGATGTTTTTGAATACAACAAGCTATAATAAAAGCGATACCAGGAGTTAAGAAAATTTGGCATAATTCCTTTTCGGAAAGGGTTTCTCTGGAAAGGACCTCTCTGCTGGACAAAGACACTTCATTAGATTAATGGTAATCAAGCGAAAGCTGAATCTCTGAGATTCGGAAAATGCACTTATCATTTGTAGACTTCTTACAGTGCTGCGGCAGTAAAAATAAAATTGCGTCTCCACATGCGAGGTGCGTTATCGCGCTTGTGTCTCCGCTGTGCAGATCTCATCCCCCCAAACTATTGCTAGCGATTCGATAGTAAGAAATCCTCAACGACTTCAAAAGTATACCTGCATCGTGGAAAAGCCTTTCTTACAGCACTGCAAGTAGAAAAAAGGCTGTGCTTCAGATGCACACGCGTTATCAGGCGGATTTTCTTTACTGATTTGGAACTTTTCCCTTGTCCCGTAAAGATTTCTGGGGTTTTTGTCTAACCTTTTCGAGACCGGAGTATTCTCGCTAAGGGTTAGAGATGAAGATGAGGTGAAGCAGACAGCCCAGCCTTGCCAGTTAGACACGCAAAGGGTTTGGTCCATGGGTCCCATATGGGCTGAAACGAAGAAGAAACCTTTTTCTAGCATTTGTTTTGCAACTTTTACTCTAATTCAACAAATAAAACCCGTCAATAGCCTAAGCACGAAAAATATATGACGGTTGAGGAAATCTTACATTATCAGAGTTATATTTTTATCTAGAGCTTTTTTTCTTAACGGAGAAGGATGACAAATTCAATAACAAAATTTGCACTCTACATGTGAACCGCGCCTGCACGGTTTGTCGAGTAAGTGTCGATTCACAGCCACTCCAACATAGCCGATAAGCAGTGGCTTGTTTGAAAACAAATTTCATTTTCCTTTCCACAGTGCAGTAAAACAGTCTTTTGAGGAAAAAAGGATGATGTTGGAACCGCCAAAATTTTCACTATCGATTGATCACTGATAGTCTAAGGAAAGAGCTCTGCCCTGCGAAAAATACGCGTTCGTGAAACACAATCCAATTTCCCTTGCTACAGAGCTGTAAGAAGGCCTTTATGAAAAGTAAGTATACTTTGTAATCGTCAAACTTTACGTTATCGAGTGATCACCAGCACTCCAGGAAAAAAAGCTCTGTACAGTGAAATATACGTGCATCGCATGTGAACGAACATTCTTTTTGCTACAGCGTTGAAAGACGGTCTCTTCAAAAAGCAAATCATATTTCTGATTCTTAGAAAATGATGGGGTTTCGAATGATTTTTCAATAGTTAATGAAAACTCCTTAATCCCGCGAAAAAGGTCTCTTTAAAAAACCCTTCCCCACAACGAAATTGTACCAAGGGATTAGTAAGCAAAAAATTTATGAGCGAATAGAACTCCATGAATAGCTCTGTACCAAACACTCGTTTATGGCTGCATTTATAAAAGCCAACAGTAATAAGGAAGGTGTTTCTCCAGAAAGTTATTACCTCACGTTTCCAACGTAACTTCCGCTTTGGTTTCACTTTCCACCACAAAGCGAGTTCAGACCGCTTTTTCAAATGTCTCAACATTACATCTAAATCAGTTCGTTGTCCGAAATGTTGTCTCCAAATCTGTAGAATTTCACTATGAGAAAAAAAAAACTACGACTTGAACTGATGGCGAACTTCAACCTACTGTAATGTGCCTATTCCGCTCCTCTAGATAATTGTTTGATTCCAACAACATTTTCTTCACGTTGTCACGAGTTTCACTCCATTTTTGAGTAGCGTACTCCTCACCTTCAGTAGGATACGTTGGAATCCGATATATATTGTTAAGTCGATGCTCAGAGGTGATCCTTGAAACGAGAAAAGAATTCGAACCTATCATATTATTTCAGAGCAAAATTTACAAGTCTATTAGTACAGGTGGGTATCCTTCTTCCTACTGAATGAGGATGAAACTAGCTGGCTGATAAAATCACAACAGGAGAGACCATGTTTCACAGATAAGATAATCATTTTTCACGCCATGCCAAATGGTCTTTTTACAGGGAAACATACAGCCCGATAGCACGTGTTTAGGCCTTGATAGTCTCGTCAGTCGGGCAATACCCTTCGTTTTTAGTCAGTCTTCTCGAGGAACCTAACTCTGCAGAGAGTTGGCGACGACGAACATTTTATACGCGCCAAATAAACGAAATAGGACTGGATGGGCAGCATTTTCTCGATACACTAGATTGCTCCTGAATGGTACCGTTAAATATCATAACTTTCCGTCTCGACTGTTCTCTAAAGATCACGCTCTATGAGTTGCCCTATAGAAGATGCACATGCATGGCTCAAAAAATGATTATGAAGGACATAATTGAACTTTGGCGCGCTGCGGTTTAAGATAAGAACACCTCAAACGCAAAAGTCTTCCCAGCCACTGTGGCTTGA
>JAHQIW010000321.1:0-95336 GCA_019055375.1 Parelaphostrongylus tenuis
AACATACTATAACAGACTAATAAAAGACTACGTTTCATGATTTGACCATGTCCTCAATTCTGTAAATCTCCTGACTAACAATAACTTATTGTTTCTGATTGAAATTTTTAGTATTTTCACTGCATTTTTTACAGTGTTATGATCATTCGAATATTCCTAAGAGAATTGAGTGGTGAGCAAAAATACGGCCTCAGGCGGGAATGGAACCCGCGTTTCATCCTACTCGGAAACGTGCTCTACCACTACACCATCGAGGCACATTTACGCTACCACTCATTCTTCAACATCTCATGTTAGCTACCAGCCACCAACCTTTGACAGGATTGCTCGAGTAAGCGATTTCGCTTCATAAACTGAGCCCCACTTGAGCTGACAGCCATTCTGATAACTAATATTCAAAATTTCCAATATTTTTACTGCGTTTTTCGAAGTGTTATGATTATTTATATATTTCTAAGAGAAGAGAGTGGTGAGCAGAAACACGACCTCAGGCGGGAGTCGAACCCGCGCTTCGTCCTATCTGGAGACGCGTGCTCTACCACTACAGCACCAAAGCGCATTTGCGCCACCACTCATTCTTCAACATAAAAATGCTAGAGATTTCGAATATTAGTAATCACAATGGCTGTCAGCTTAACTGGGTTTATAGAGCGAAATCGCACACTCGACCTAACTTGTTAAAGGTTGGTGGCTGATAGCTAACACAGAGATGTTTGAGAATGAGTGGTCGTGAAAATGTGCCTCGGTGGTGTAATGGTAGTGCATGCGTCCCCGTTATGCATAAAACACGGGTTCAATTACCGCTTAAGGCCGTGTTTTTGCTCACGCTCAATTTTCTTAGGAATATGTTTTCGTTTTTGATCAAAATTGTCGGTATTTCCTGTCTCGCTGACGAGTTTACTGCTTAGAGACCTCCGCGGAATTGAAGTGTTACTACTAGATTAAGGAAAAAGTTTTTGATATCAGTGAAAGTTTCAATTTTATGATAGTTTCGCACAGTATCGATTATTGTAATTGCATGGGAATATCTCAGGAATATTTCCATAAGAAACTCCACGGGTCTACGGTGCGTTGAAAGAAAAGTGCGCGACATTGATTCGTCGAAAGCACGCGCTGTTTCAGAAAGATGATACCAACCCTCACACAGCACACAAGACTATGGAGAAGCTTGATGAAATAGAGTTATCGAGGTCTTACCGAATCTAGCCTACAATCCTAATGCTGCATCGTCCGACTATGGTCTTTTCTGCTCAAAGCAACATTTTCTGCGAGGAAGCCATTCCGAGACATTTAACCAAGTCGAAGAGACATGTCAGATATTTTTGATTCAAAACCCAAGAAATGGCGCTTCCAGGAAATCCGGAAGCTTGCAGATCGTTGGCATGAAATCGTGGATAATAATGATTTTTACTTTGACAAAAATTATTGCTGTTCTTACTTGAATTTATACATAAACTCTGAGTTATCAGCGGGTGTTAAAAAACTTTTCCCCAACTATTAGTCTCACCAATGTGTTGAAAATTACAGGAAAAGCAAAACAGCTGTTCCAATGGAGGACAGTGTGGAGGATTTGTCAATACATTGCTATAATCCAAGTTAATTGGAGCTCCTATCATTTTTCTTCACCAATTTCCCTTCAGATCACAGACTGTATCTCATCTACGGTGATTTTGTGATTGTTACTTACGCCTCCATAACAGCTGTCAAAACTGTAGCAATTGTTGTTGCAATGATTCTAAGATAAAAGTAAAACTGGACGTAAAAAGGCTATGAACACATTATCTCCCATATGCGGTTCACTTGTTATCTCCACACCAATACGATCTGGCTTTGCCTCTCTCAGCCATCTATCAACCGTATCGCGTCTATCAGCTCACCCTCGAACGCGATTGATCTGGGTGGAATAAGTTGGCAATGCTGTCAGTTAAACCGAAGTGTTACTCGAATAAAATTATTATCGTTGTCCAGTAGTCCGTGATAGAAGTGATAGAATTGAAATATAGCTGAGAAAGCTCTAATCGGCAGCATCGGTGGCGTGGTGGATAACACGTGAGACTGCAAAAAACCTTATAATGAGTTCCTTACCCTGTTGAGGTTTCTGATCTCCTCTTTTCTCATCAGTTTTGTGATTACTTTTTGAATCATACCCTACCTTGGAAAGAATGGGCTAAAAATAGAAAATCAAATTTAAACGCCATCAAATGCCACAGCGGCTCAATGATGCACTTTGTAACTATCAAATCGGCTTCGGCTTTTTTTTCTCGAATCCTTTCAAATGCGAATGTCTTCGCAATTTTACGCAATTGCACGAGCTCCTCAAGCACTTGCCATTTTGTCAAGATTAGATGCTACATATAGCTCAACATAAAAAGCAGTCTCTCACGAATGGATTGAAGCACAATACGGTCATTATTGAAAGATAAATCTGTCGAATATGACTACTGAATCTCTGATAGTAAACAATGATTTTTCATCACTTTTATTACTGAAACAAGTGCGAATGTCTCAAAACATTGGATGAAATTTCATTTATACGGAGTGTAAGGTCTATTCGAATTTATGAAGGAAGCAGTATGAGAAGTTCTACAAGTTTCAGTCCCGACTTTTTCTTTTTTACCTGTTAACAGTGACAAATTAAGCATGCAGAGTAATATAATTAAGTAAAGGTTAGCTAAGTTTCGTATAACAGATTAATGAAGCGTCACAGTGGTGTCCATAAATAGTGAAATTTCGTTTGCAATCAAAGTATATTTTTTGTGAGCAACACTCGAGAGGGCAAAAACTGAGAACAACAGGAGCGATGATGTCAACACTCGAGCAATTGGACAAATTGTCAATAAAAATAGACAGGCACTCGTGTGTAACAAGGATAAATAAATCTCAATGCGCTCCTGCAAAACTGCATCTCGTAAAGTTTGGTGTGACAGGAACAAATGTTCTGAAGTTCTGCTTAGGTGTGAAGTTTTTGAATGACAATATGTAGTAGTAGTTATTGCTCTCGTGACGAGCGACACCTATAAGTGCGACAGTGAAGTTACAGGAGTGACCTATATGGAAAACTGAATGTTATATTCTTTTAGTTGTTATATATTTGCGCTCAAAAGTTTTTTTCCTCAGCCAATTATTCCTTGGCTTGTCCAACGAAAATGCTGTGATAAGTGTGGTGCACAAAAATCACAATAAAATAGCCAGTTTGAACGTAAAGTTGCCGGATAGGTCGATGTGATAATCGAAGATGTTATAAAGAGCACAGCGAAAGTGAGATGTTGTCGTGAGGTGTTTCAAGATAGCTTTCAAGATAGCATAATAATCACTGCGGTTGACAAATCTGAGCTCAAGGTAGGAAACTGCTTTCGACAATTGTACGTGTCTGTCTGTATTTATTTTCTTTTTCATTTGTTAGATTACATTCCTCGCGGTCCAATATTTAAGTGAGTCCGTTAACGGCTGACATCGATGTATCCAGTGCCCTTTCTATTTCTATTTGTTTTTTCTCAATTTTTTCCTCGAGTGGAATCCTTTTTAACTCTGTTTGAAGCCATGAGGCTTTTCAAGCTCACAGAGACTAACATTATTATTGCAGAAATATCTATAAATAGCTATTTAGAGAGGAGAGAGACCAAAAAGTTAACGTTCTCTCGATGCCAAATAAGAGTAAAAGCGTTTGACGGTAATCAATCAAAGTCTGCCTGCTGCATTCGACTTTATCATGCAAAAATCAGTGTTGCTCTATCTCTGTCTCCTCGATATTAACTTGACATTTTGAAAGGATGGAAGGCTCTACGAGCCCTTGACACGAAATCTTATAAGTCACCGATTAAGTGAGCATTGCAAGGCACTTTCAATCACTGCAATAGGCGCGTTCCTTCCACTACTTAGTGATCATATGGAATTTACAGGCAATAATCATTGGAAATCTCCCAGATTACTCATTGCTCAATGTGGAAGTGAATTTCAAAAATTATTTGAACGTTATCGAAGGCTTGAGCACTCCTTGCATAACGCTGGCGAGCATGCGTGCATGTGAACCGTCAGCCCATGCTAGTTTTCAAGCTTTTACCTCGAAGTAGCCAGTAGAGAGTAGCTAGGCTATACCTTTTATCTAGTTCGATCAAGATATGCTATTGCTCCTATACGGATCTCAGAATAAGTACTCCACAGGCAAAAAGGACGATATGATAAAGACTTGAACACCGCGGCAGCATGATTAGGTTGGTGAAAAAGTATTTGCGCTTTCAGATTGAAATGTGCCATTCAATATTGGAATGTAGATTTAGACAAATGTGGTTGTTTTGAAAATCATTTTGATGCGCACTTATCACTTCATGTTCTGTTGCTAATGACGTGTTACTTGTTGTTTCCCTTTTCATGTCAAAGTGAAAGGATGTTGGTTGATACAAAAATAAATGCCCCTGCAGGGAGTGATTCGAAGATGAGTCATGAAATAGCAAAGACAACTCA
The DNA here is from genome assembly GCA_019055375.1 of Parelaphostrongylus tenuis. Taxonomy (NCBI): domain Eukaryota; kingdom Metazoa; phylum Nematoda; class Chromadorea; order Rhabditida; family Metastrongylidae; genus Parelaphostrongylus; species Parelaphostrongylus tenuis. The sequence goes on from JAHQIW010000321.1 coordinate 4,462, forward strand.
AAACATCAAAACGCACTTGGTCACGGACTTCGAACGAAGGTACAGTGCAATCGTGGTCCAGGAAGTCTCGTAAAAGAGACGCATTTCAACAATACATAAACCTCGAATAATTCTCTCCTAGCCTTATGAGAAATCATAGGATGACCATCATTTGACTTGATCTTCTCAAGTAGACCCGAGATGTGGCAGAAGAACCCAACGTTGACCATTCCACCATTCTCGTCATTTGAACCATGTTAGAAAAGTAATTGTGGCTTGAGAATGCGCTAAAACCGCATTTAATCTTATACCTGCCCAAATTCCTAGAATAAATCTACGGAACGTCTTTTCTAGAAGTTTCGAAACATTATTGTTCGCGGACGGAACAGGTAGAGAGGTAAGGACGATTCTAGACTAATGGCAGAGAACAGAAGAAGAAGACTGAAGTTTTTGGAGCTATGAAAGTTTGATGAGCTGAATTTGCTAGAAAAAAAAGCCGTGAAAAACTTGTTTGAGAAATTCTTATTGAACATGATCTTTTTTGTTCAAAGGAGGATGACCTAGAATTATTGCTCTACTGTCGCTTCGCTCCATCATAGTCACTACAACAGAAAACAAAAAATAATGCTACTTCGAAATAATTAGTTCAGTTACTAATTCATAGAGTCTCATAATTGGCTCAATTACTAATTCATAGAGTACAGTGGAAGAAAGTTATAGTGAATTAGAATGAAAGTGGAACAATATTCAACTTATAGCCGTCAATTCTAAAGCCAGCTAGCAGTTATATCAACTTTAGGAATACACAAGGCATTGCTTTCATTCATTGTGCGTGATATCTGACGACGACGTAGGAGGTGCACACAAAACCCCGTTGTCAGGTTACACGCAGCTTGTAAATGAAATATTAGCCGAATACAAGCGAAGGCCAAAGAAAGACTCTAGAGAGTGCAAGAAGCAAAGAATAAGAAAAGGGAGAAAAGGAGTGGGTGAAGCTATCGTATTCAATCGAAAAAGTGGTAAACCGAATTGTATAATATATTTATATAATAACCTCATACATATGCATATATATATACATGTTTTGAATGCATCTATGTATATGTATATGTACCTACGTATATGTATATATACATATATATAGTAATCTTACTATAAGACCTACTTATGCTACGAGAATGATAAAAATGTCACCATTTCAATCATAAGGATAGTGAGTTATGAGAAAAACTGAGAACCTCTAGCGAATTTTGGACACGCGTTTACTTTTCAGGGTCTCACGTGTATTTCAATTTACTAAAGAGACCCTTATATTCCCTTTCTCTCAGCCATGTTTTCGCCCTATCCGTATTATTAGCAATCAATCATCAATGCGAATGACTGACAGCGCTTTAAACTCATCAGATTATTATCGGTGGCTTATGAATGATGATTAATCTTGTTCAAAATTATTCTTTCTCTTCAATCTAGCAACTTATCAAATTCGACCATTAAAAAATTATCAATCTCATCAACACCTTGAATAGAATTATTCGATGTGATTTGGAAAGAATCGAAAGAGCGATTTATAGGGTATGTAGGGCAGCACTTTTTGTGAAGAAAAAAGTGCAAAATCATTAACATCTAATTCAAGAAGAGCAAATAATGGTCAAGCTCTCTCGCGCTTGATTTGCAGAACACAGATTATTTTGTTCAAGATTAGCATGCAGCAAAACTCACAAGCATCACTGCGTTTGTTGCTTCAGAATACGTGGAGTAATGTTGAAGAAGAAAGGAAGTTTATTGAGAAACGATCTATCACAAAAGTGAGCAGCGCACTAATCTTTGGAAAACCTCAAAATCACCTTTAATTTTTTGAATTTAGGAAAAGTCTGAGCTTGATTGCCAGTGACAGGAAATACTTGTCTGCAAACAAATTGTCGTAGGAAACGACAGACTTGCATCACTTTTCGTAGTTGTTTTGCATAGGCCCACGAGTCACTTGGACCGTCAGCAGGTGGCAAAACACTCAATCATTTTCTTTTTATTCGCGAAAGCTAGAGAGTCATAGTAACGTGGGTGATAACAGTGAGTCAAAAGTGGGATCGGAGAAAAAACAAATCGAAAATTATTTTTAGAAAATCTTATATTTGATGGAGTAAGAACCGACTGTAAAACCGTGGACTACAATTAGCCTTGCGGGTGAAAAAAAGACCACAAATGGAAATCACCTAGCTTTTGTTAATCTAGCAATATGTTGAAGAAAGCTCAAAAGCTTGAAGTTTTATGTTGTCGTCTGGATTTACATGCAATTTTTATGTCGCATTTATGACCTTGTAGACGCAAATGAGTCTGTTTGCGGGATTGCACCTTGCGGAATATGTCGACCAAATGTGTGCAAGACGAAAGTAATCAAAAGTACAAGGGAGGTGGCTATAAGCCTTCTTCAAAAGCTCGATCTAGTAGAGTATCAGGTTGGTCGAAAAGTATTCGCGGTTTATGCATTAATGCCTGTTGATATTGCGCCACCTTTTAGAAAAATTTGGATATATAAACATATTATTTTAGTGCGCATTTCTCGCTTTATGTTTCGTTGGTAATGAAGAATTACTTGTTGTTTAGTTTACATTTATTTCAGATTGTGGAGATGATGTCGGTCGATGCAAAAATAATCGCGTTTTTCGAGCCGCAAGTTGGAAATGAATCCTACAGTAGAAGAAATACAACATCGGTAGTGCATTTGATTCATGAATTACTAAGGAACGTACAGTACAGTGGTGGTTGTTTTTGTCCACATAGTTTTCGTCCTATTTTATTCCATTTTGATCCGTCTTCATAGTGTTTTTTTCAGTGTAGACCCCAGTACTTTAGCATTCAGTTCGTTGCTCGCCTTCTTCTTGAGCCTCGTAGAATACTGGTTGGAAGTCTCCTTGCTATCTCGAGGATAGCCTGGTTGTGGCATTCCATGATGCGTTGTTGTTGACTACTGAAGAGAGGTGGGGTAGAGCTAGGCTCCACGCGCGTCGTGACGAGCATTGCAACCACTCGACCACGGCACCCTTTTTGGTCTTATGAGGAGGTCATCGTCTTCTTCTTGTGTTCTTTTTTAAAATGTGAATTCTGTGGATAGATACTGATGATTTCAAAATTCTGCACTGAGAAGAGGCAGAGAGTACGAGTTCAAGGTACTTGCTGATAGTCACTTCTCACGTCAATAGTACTTCTAATAAACGATGAACAAAAACAGAGAGCTAATCACATAATACATGTGATAATAGAGTTGATAAATTTACGGATGCATGAATATTAACAATAATTAAGAATAGGTGCTGAAAATCTATCCAAAAGTCGGTTACACATTATCACAATCGCGAACGGAACCATAAGCTATTTCACTTTCAAGAAAAGAATGTAATCTGAACAACATGGGTCTGGATATCCACGTGGCCTTGGTTGCTCTTTGAGCAGTTGACTTTTTCTCAGGACTTTCATTGGACGCCGGCAGAAAAGGTCGCTGGAATTGCTAGATGCCGCAGTGCTTGAATGCTTCCAGATTTTTATTACAGGTGGAGGCTAAAATTTTAATGTGAATGGAGAAAGCGTTTCTAGGATAAATCCGGTACCTAACTACCGACCATAGAAGCACGACTGACAGATAGCCCGGAATAGCATGGACAGGCAAGATTTTCTGGTTTCAACGGTTTGAACTAAATAAACGCTTCACAAAATCGAGAAAACCCGAGACAGCAGACAGAAATGACTAGAGTCTGGAACGATGAGAGTATCACTTTATAGGCAGTATATAATTGCAAAATGAATCGAAATCTAATTTCTCTAGAGATATCTAAAGCGTTAACTCGCATGCTTAGTTCAAATTTTTATACTAACTTGTCTTGTGGCATCTTTTTCTCAAAGAAAAAAAATGCTTAGACAATCCGATTGCTAATCAGTGGTTTAGAAATCAGAGATCTGTTAATAGTGAGTATCAATAGATTTTAATGCGTTTTCAATGTGAAATCAAGTATCGTCGAGATCTATCAACACATTCACGCTTTCAAAACAGCGGATCGATTACCCCAGTTCTAAATGACGACTCAAGATGTCGTCTATCGTTTACTTACGAGAAGTTAGCTTTTATTATTCACGAAGTCAGACCTTAGAAATCGATAATATGAAAATAAACATCACTATTATATTTTGAAGGTTGGTAAAAGATCACGACGTATAGACACTGATTTTGCACATAGATTGATTTGCTTTTCCCGTTATTCAATAGGCAGATTTTTGTTAAGCCGCATATTTGCCAAGGTCTCATGGTTTTGCTACGATATGATTCGCTGTCACTTTAATGCAATTTATATCACCTGCCTCCAACTGGCACTCCATTGATTCATGCTGGTAGCAACACATCGCCTACCAGCGAATGTCGTACACCTAAGATATGCACTGTGAAGTGCACACTTCAAGGATACCAAGGTCATCATATTTCACGCCCACGCTATACATCGAGATATCTAATCATCTAAGTCTAGTACTTTCTTGTGTTGCTAGTATTCCAAGAGAACCATTAGCTAATTGCTCTTGTTCACCGGTTGCGATTGAGACGCACCACGTATCTCATCCAACTAATTTTTCATTTGAGACAGATTTCCGGTCACTGATCGTCGACGAAGGATCGAGCTTCGGGATACCTTCGCAAAACAAGATTTCCTTGGCATACCAGGATAACTCTATATTTAAGTATGTTAGCTGACCCTTCGTAATGCTCAAGGTCGCGCCAAAATCTCAAATAAGTCAAGAGTAATCATACAGTCGAATTTTTTAACGCAGAACTGGCAATCAGCTATCAGAATTTAGTATTTTTCAGCGTAATAAGTGATTTAGAATTAGCTTTTTTTCCATAGATCTCCCTTTCTTGAGTATCAGTGAAACATCCAAGAAAATATTATCTCTCATAACCCGCTTTCGAGATGAGACCGCATTTAATTTGATTTGCATCGTATGAAGTTATTAGAACGACGTCATAGACGAAAAAAATGTTATAGACGTCCAGCGACGTTACACACGCACAAATATATTATATATATATATATATATGTTATAAAGGCGGCGCCGTAGCCAAGTGGTAGTGATGTTTGTCGCGGCGCGCGTGAAGTCGAGCTTCCCACCAGATCTCTTCAGCAGTCAACAACAACGCTCTATAAACTCCACAGAGTTACGCTATCCTCGAGATTGCAAGGAGGCTCTCTCAACCAGTATTCTACGATGTTCAAGGAGAAGAGGAAACAACGAATCAAACGCTAAACGTACTAGAAACGGCACACAAAAAATACTGTGAAGACGGACCGATGAAGTGTGAAGTAGAAGATAACATATATATATATATATATATATATATATATATATAATATATATTATACATATATATAATATATATATTATACATACATATAATGTAAATGAATATTATACATATATGAATATATACATATATAATATATATATATATATATATTATATATATATATAAGACCGTTGAGTAGTATGCAAGGCAGAAAGAAAGGAAGAGAAGTAGCAAAGCAATGACCTCGGTGGTGTAGTGATAGCAGGTCCCCTGTTACTGGTGATTAGGAGTTCAACTTCCACCCGATATCAAATGTTTTACATACTACTCAGCGGTTATAGATAAAAACTGAAAGACTATACTAGTGGAGAAAAATAATGAAATAAAGAATTCTCAAATTTACACTATATGTAATAAGTACATGGGGATGAATTAGCGAAGTGGTTGCTGGTGCGGGGCTTGCGGAAGCAATTTGTTAAGCAAAACCGGTTCATTCCACTCCTCCAGCACCTTGCAATCAACTAGCGAACGCCTTATACAGTGCCTTAGTTCGCTTATAAAGAAAGCATAATACATAAGCAGCGACCGAAGCAACTCGTGAAATGCTCAAAGGTCAATCAGAATTCGCTTTTATTTGACCGCCTCTTGCGGTGGTATGATGTTACAATATATCCAATGGTGTAGAGTGGTGCGCAAAAACGCTTGCATCAGTTGGGATTCGAACCCACATTACACTCTATCTAGGAACGCGTGCTGAATCGTTGCACCACAACTACACTACACTACATGCAAGACAACCAATGTGATGCCACTTTAGCAAATCTTTGTTCACGCTGCTGAAACAGAATATATTTGAAGAAATGTTCCAGCGCAGATTACTAACAGAAACAATGCAGATGTTCAGAAGTAAAGTTTGATTTCAAGCAAAGCTGGTTGATGAATTTCTGCAATGAACCATTCATAAATGTGAGAGCAAAGGAAAAATGAAGATTGTGCTAGTTAGATGTGTAAAAGCACCATAATATGAGTGAAACCAAATGTCTCGCTGGATAAATGCTGCGTCACACTATTACACATACACAACGCCAACATCGCACATCAGAAGAACTAAACCGGATGAGGTGCGCTCCAGTTGTATTGCAAATCGAGTAGTGTCTCAGGAAAGATGCTTGCCAGTTATATATTGCAGTATTTTTTTCCACTGAAAAGTATTGGGGAGTTTTCTGTACCAAAACTGAGCCTTATTTGAATCCGCTCAAATTTGGGTTTTCTCATAATTTTCTTTGCTGTATTGTCTTAAGTTTTTGCTTCTCAAATCCAGTAATTCCTAAAAATCCGCGTTATGTTGAAGAGTATCCTGGAATCTTTAGCCAGAAAGCCGTAGTAGCATCGCTCGCCATTTGAATGAAATGAGCTGCCTCAAAGTGATGTCTGGATGGACACGTGATGCATTAACCGATCACGACCGCGTTGCGCGCGTGAAGATCTACAAAAGTCTTTTGCTGTGACCGCATAGGCACGACTTTCTCAAGTCGTTCATCACTAGGGACGAGTCCTGGGTCTATTACGAATCCACCATGCACGCCTGCTGGTTGCATGACGGTAAGGACCCGCCAGCTTAATCGGAGCCCAAGTTCTATGCTGAAAGAATATAGTCTCGGCTTTCTGGGCATTGACAAGGTATGTTGTTTCAAAAACTGCTCGGCAACAAACATGCATTAATGTCTACGTTTGGAAGGAACAACTCTGGAAGCTAACCGCAGTAGTGCGAAAGACGTGTCCGAAATAACTCATCGTCGTTCTTCTCGAGGACGACGCTCGAGTTCGTGTTGCAATGTGCGCTCGCCACTTTTGGAGAACCTCAGCTATACCACGGTACCAAATCCACCATATAGTCCTGATCTTGCTTCATTGAAATATCACCTTTCTCTCTTCACGGAGAGCAATCTGCGAGAGAAATATTAAGAAACTGAAAACATCTCAAAAGTGACTTATCCAACTTTTCTGAGACAATAACAAAGCAATTTGCAGACAGAATTTGTCAATTTTTGCTAGTACGGGGGCGCCGTGGCCGAGTTCACGGCGAGCATGCAATTGAGCTTCACCCTCCACTATTCTCCGGCAGTCAACAACAACGTCCTATGAAACGCCACAACAAGATTATCCTCAAGATTGCAAGGAAACTCGCTCGACCAGTATTCTACGCCGTTTAAGGACTACACGAAAAAAGAATTGAATGCTTGAAGTACTGAATGCTGGAAGGGATCCGCACAGTAAAAAAAAAACAAGTTAATGGCGGATCAAATAAAGTGGTAAATAAATAACTGTTAATACGAGCTATTTAAAACTCAATGTGTACTTTTCCCTATTCGCACATTTTCAGCTCCTTGAGAGAGGTTCTTTTGCAGTAGTTTTTCAAAGTTTGGATAGTCATTCGATCACCCAAATCTAGAAAACTCCAACGATGAACTTCAATGTTAAAGTAGCTCGATCTCTATGATGTGAGAACAGAAATGAAATTGTCTCATACACAGCCTTTTTCTGCAAGATTTGCAAGACAATCCTCTTCCCTTAGAGTTTTAGCTATCATTTGTTACATGAAATTTCGACGATTTTGATGGTGTACGAGGCTTACTTGGAAGAATTTTTTTGCGATGTAACACTGAAAATAAGATTGCAATTGACATACGACACGCTTTCCACGCTCCGGTATGGGAATGGGTTTTTGCAACATTGGCATCAACAATCGCGTTTTCGGAACATTGCGCATATCCTAGCCAATAAGAAATACGCGCCGAGTAAGAAACTCAATCTTTGTTTCACTACAACAACGCACTGAAAAGCCCTTTCTGAAAATTAAGCATGTCAAGAAATTATCGAGGTTTGTGCTATTGAATGGCTATTGAGAGTCTCAAAAAAAAAAGTCATGTTCAGCAAAAAGTGCCTCCGAGTGTGAAACATAATTTTTATTTTACTTCTAGAGCGCCAAAAAAGATTTTTTTGGTTCTCGTTCATTACAAGGCGACAAATGAATATGCGATCTCATTTGCTGAACAAATTTTTCATAGCGGTGTTAGTAATCCTTCCAAATCTTAGATTTCTGGCTAGCGCCATGCGCGACCGGTTTTTCAAAAGACCTGTACCACCTTTTATCACCTGTATCACCTGTCGTCCCGTTGATCGTCGAGTGACTCGAGAGAGTACCAGCAACTCTTTCATTTTCCCTGTAGCGGCAAGAGTAGCCCAATGGGTCCTCCTCGCTTTAGGGACTTGTTGAGCATCATATCTTTCTTCTATGGTTTTCGTGGAGAAATCGGACCAGAGCCTGATTATAATGTTTGAAAATTCACGATCTGAAACCACAATTGCGAAAGGGGTCAAATATTCATTTGCCACCGTATAATGGACAGCTACCGTTTCTTTCTAATGATCATGTACCTCGAATTTCTTCATATTTAGGCTACCACACGATTATCAAAACTTTAGATAGAGCGAAAAATGGGTTTTTATTTTAATGGGGCTGGAAATGGTACGGAAAGGGAAAAGCACCATCTAATTCTTCCAAATGCTGCGGACAAAATTTTATAAATTCAGAAGCCATGAACAACAGCGACTAGGGCAGCAGTTACTGCTTTGGTCACGGACACTGCAACGATATGCATGTATTCAAAAAGTCCATATGTCTAGACTCTGGTGTTTGAAAGTGAAAGAAGCAGTAGAAAAAGGTAGCGTTCTAAATCATTGGCCACCTTTGTCAAAAGTGCCATTCTCGAAGTTTTATATTTGATTGACTTCTACAAGTTCTAAATCTGTGGATGAAAAAGTGGTCAAATTGGGATAGTTTGCTTCACAACTAAATTAACAGACATCCTCTGTTAAGATTCTTGCTACTGCAAAGAACGATTATATACATAGATAAATAAATAAATGTAAATAATATATATATATATATATATATATATATATCGGTAGAATAATGTGGCTAACGGGCAATGCAAACAATGTAATCTAATGCTCCAAATGCAGCACAACAATTTTCGATTTCGTGACGATCATGTTGACGGAATGAATCGCACACCGTAGTGAATTACTCCAGCTTTGGAAAAAAGATTAGAATGCTTACGTTTCTTTGATTAAATCTGTCAGAATTGGCTTATGAGGATGATATAGTCGACATCATTATGTCTCTTCCACATCAGCTTTCTCCAATCTTTTTGTAAAATTTCGCTAATAAGGAGAGTAACTAGCGATCATTGCTTACCAAGATGATGCTCAATGTGATGGCTGATGTTAATTGACCACCACGTGTTGGATTCCAAAATGAGTATGGACAAATTATTATCATCATTAAACAAAAATCTAAGCCGTATAAGTCATCCTAGAAGTACTTGCAATTATGAGCATAAAAAAGCACAGAGCACTTAACGTTGAACTTATCTTGAAGGATGCGTCATGCATTTTAGCTTAATTAATCCATTTGGGAATACAGTAGCAATCGCTGCTCGCAGCGCGAATCGCAAAGTGGTGCGCGAGTTTCGTTCTAAGGTTTATTTTGCCGTCGGAAATCTTTATGGGCTCTCATTGAACTTATGTGTGAAAAAACGAGTGTTTAGTTTTCAGTCATATTGTTTTTCATGTTTATCCATTTGCAATGAGTCTTACGAATGGTATTGCAGTATAAATCTCTAAGTTATGATAATTCGCATCGCATGCAAGAATTAAAATCAGTCACAGCGGCCGAAAATCAGACAGCAAGAATAGTTGGTCAAAACGGGTGATGTTTGCTACACCAGTTCTCGATAACTCTCAACAATTCTTAACTTACTCTAGGAATTGGGACCTATATGGAATTATAGCACGTAGTTTTTTCTGCCGTTTTATGGGCATCTGTTACTTATATGTCCACTTAAAAAAGCTAAAGGATAAAGCTCTTGGCGTTGATCAATCCCTGAGGGATGCGCCATGCATTCGACTTCAATTTCTAACTTCGTTTGAGGTGATTGAATGCATATCTGGCCTTTACAATGACTCGCGGTGGCCTCCCGCTGAACCGAGTCAGTGTTGCTTATCCTCCCAGACAAGTCTGAGACCTGTCTGGTACCAATTTACCGACCCCGGAGGGATGGATGGCTTGGTGAGCCATGAGCGCGAGATCGAACCATTGACCTCGTGCGCGACGCAGAGCACCTCTAACCACTGCGCCACCTGTCCACTTAAACTTCACTATTAACGTTATTCGTCTTTGTAACCTTCGCCATTTGAGATGCCCAATGGATTTGCCTGTTCTATATAAAATTCAGCTAATTATCCTTGGAGTGCATGCAGTCCAGTGGTTATAGGTGTTCCGCGTCACATACAACGCCAATGGTTCCATTGCTCGCTCTTCGCTCACCATACCATCCATCCATCCGGTGTCGGTAAATTGGGTGGTATCAGACTGGTCTCAGACATGTTTGGGAACATATGCAGCACTGACTTGATACAGTAGGATGCCACCGCGAGTCATGGGGTCACATATGCATTCAATCACCTCAATCAAACTTATAAATAGAAGACGTCTCCATGGCGCAGAATTGATCAGTGCTAAGAAATCTATCGTTTTACCCTCGAAGCGAATTCCTGTGCCTTCCTCTAGTTTCATATTCTCAGAATAAATTCAATGTGACCAAGTGCAGGTGGTCGTGGCCGCTCACTAGTAAGCCACAGACTGATCTTCTCAACTGTATTCCATGCGTATTCTCCTCAGTTTGACCATTGAATACATAGACTTTATTAACTCACATCAATTATTCGTAGTTCATGTTTGTTAAGAAGAGTCAACACTTAGGCGTTACGCAAGAATTCTGTGGCTGGAAAGCCACAGGCGCTTTCAGGATAACTAGTAAGTACTGCCTTTTTCGTTTATTCGTTCTTGTCACTTGGCGCTCAGTACCTTTGGAAGTGCGCTTCCGAAAATGGTAGACTGATGAAACTTCGAGGAATTTGACCTCCACAAGCTCCAGAAATGAGCGAACCTTCGAAACTCTTGGCAGTATTGTACTGTATTGCGCCCACACAAAGAGAGTATTCATGAGGAGATAGTCGGTAAGTAGTCATAGAGGTATTTGTCATCTAGAATCCTGCTCTACTCTGTGATGACGATGGAAGGTGTTCAAAGAAAAGTAAGGCTCACGTACAAGAAACCGATCGAATTAATGAGCTGTACACGCCCGATATCTGAAAGTTAATTGTGGAACAGACGTATCCATGGCCGTCGCGCAAATCATGAGTAGGAGAAGGCGGTTTCACTCTCATAAGACAGGCGACAATAGTGCGCATCAGGATCTTCTAATATGCTCATTACCAATGGATGTTCTATTCCAATCGAAAAGATGAGTTATCAGGAGAAGTGAGAGCTATCATTACTAGACAGACTGCACAAATTTCTTCGCTAATAAGTTATTATCTTCTTATGGCTGTGAGTGTTCCAGCCATCTGTATTCAACTATATATAAACTTTACTATATTCAACTATATAACTTCTAACAGAGCACGCTGTACAGTTCAAACAACGGACCAACCACACAAGAAGCTAGTCATACTCTTCTGTTGGTGATACTGATACTGCACACCAAGAAGGCCTTTCCAGAAACCAAGGTCAGCACTGAAATTCTCCATTGTGCAGCCATTGAATGACTGCGAAGAATCTTGTGAAGAGTAGAAAGCACTATGTGTTGACTGTAGGAATTACAAATTCATCGCCAAGAGTAAATGTTGACTAGTGCAATGTTTGAGCATAGCTAATTTGATGTTGACCGATGTTGATTGTATGATATGTTGATTGCTGAATATTTTGAGTAGAAAATCTACATTATCATCGAAAAGTTGCAAATATCTGAGTAAAGCAAATGCACTCTATTCGAGAAAGTACTTCGCTAATGAATGCAAACTCTGTCGAGGCTCACCCCCCTCCCTCCCCCAGCTTAGTATTAAAATCCCTCCGTAAACGTTTTTTCTGGAAGTCATGCATGACAGAAACGTGTCTTTGAATTATGTTCTCATAACGCCGTCGAAAGAAATGTGAAAAAAGAGTTTGATCGCGTTATCATCCAAAGAACATAGATTATATAATGATGAGCAACATTTTTAGGATAAATGGGTATTCTTTGTTAGAAATACTTATGAAGAACTCCCTTCAACAATGATATATATATACAGTAGCAATAAAATTTCTTCAGGGTAGTAATGCTTTTGCATACTGGCAACTATGAGTTCAAATAGCAGGCTAATCACATCACAATGTGACATGCTAACTTATATTCATTAGTAGAGGGCACGTGCGATTTTTTTTTCACAGGACGAGCTTGTCATTGGAATCGGATTCTCTCCATAAATCTAACAATTGCAAAAACGCAGATAAATTGAGGAAGAAAATGTACAACAACAGACAGAAATTGACTTGATTTTTCAAGAATATGTTTTCCTCATTTAAATTCAAGATAATTTTTTCATGCACACAGTCGACTTTTCAACTCGAAATATCTTTGAAAAGTTTTATCTGTGAAATCTATCTTTTCTGCAGCAATAATGCTCTAACAATTAAACTTTGTTTCTCTGCATTCGACTGCTTTTATAAACTTTGCTCAGAAACAATAACAATCTGATCAAATGATAACATGTTTAGAACTTTTCATGAGGTCTGGTATTGCATTTATTCAGTACTAGCTAAACCTGCTTTGCCTTACTCCGTACTACTGATGAGCCTGGAAAGGCGAAACGGGACTGCAATATGCAAGTACTGAAAAAGTGCCATACCAGACCTCATAAAAGGCTCAAAACATCTTATCATGTCAACATAAAATTATAATACCAATAATTCTTATGTAAAGTTTGATTTGCAGATCAGCTACCTTAGTTGGTGGAAAAACGTAATCTTCTTTTTGGTCTTACAGCGCTCCATAGAAATTTTTCTTGAAAATCAATCCACACTGCAGAGTTTTCGCGATTTGAGCTAGCGAATCACTGCGAAAAGTTCAGCGACGAGTCGACAAATCTCAGCTAAATAAACAGAGAAAAATGAATGCGTAAGAAGATCTTTTTGGAAACCAAATTCATTATCAAAATCGTCGAGATCTGACCTTTTGAACACTTGTCAAGAGCTTGAGGGAAAAAATTTTTTCAAAGATAAAGACTTATAAACATTCGTGTACCAGCACAGGCAGACGCCCTCCCGAGCAGGTTAACCTGTTGAGAACCTCGTCGATTTTTTGAGCGACAGGCGGCGAAACAGCGCAGCTCCCGCAGATCCGGTAGTTGTCCAATAAAACTCAAATTTTTGTCGTCACCAAAAAGACTTTACGTTAGCAAAATATGGAGGAAGAGACTTTTATTTTTGTTTTTGAAACATGCCAAAACAATCATGAAACAATGAATTCGTCAGGAATGATACTGCACATTGCAATACAATGCCACTTAACCAGCTTCAAAACAAAAAAACTTCTAGATAAGCAAACTTCAGGAGTTGATACTTCTATAGCGTTATATCAGAGGCTTTGTTCAACTGTCGTATGGGTTCTTCTTGAAAATTCATTTATACTGGTATTTTCATCATTTCGTCGCTGCAGTCTAAGAGTCGTGCTGACGTTTATTTCATAAGGCAACATTTTCAAAGAGAAAAGCCAGATCCATGATAGGATTATATTTGAAGCTTCAACTGAACAGTTTTATGTTTTTTCATTTACATTTATCCATATTCCGCTTTATCTATTATTTATTTCCTATAAACGGCTTATCTCTGTTTATTGCTATGGTTCAGCTGACGTCCTCACTTCAGACGTTTTTCCAAGTCTAAGTTTCACGCACCACAAATTTCAAATGTCAGTTCCATATTTGCTCATTGAAGACTCCATGGTTTATAATTAAGCGCCCGAAAGTTCCATTCAACATGTATCCGTTCTGTTATAGAATGTGCGGTAAAAACTCGTCAAAATTACAAAAAGAATCTTGACAGATGTTTCTACGGTAACTTGTTTCTGATTTCCTACAGCTTCTTCAAAAGAAATAGCACAGTGGATGCTGAAACACGCTATCAGCAGCTAAGGTTCGGCCCCTTTGCTAACGCCATTCTACAAGTTTGCATGAGGACCCGTAACTCGGCTATTCCTAAGACCTTTCGGAGAATCCTCTCGATCAGCATCTCAAGACAGTCATAAGATAAGGATATGCCCTGCAGCAGCCAAGACAACACGAGAAATGCTTGAAGACCTTTTTGGAGGTCCAGTGGGACACGGCTTCTGATATCGGCACAGTGTCTGTTAGGATAGATCTTGTAATGAAAAGCCTTCTCTCTCAGATTATAAAGCTCTCAATATTGGTCTACTGGTGGAGTGTTGCCGGTTGTGTCATGTGGTAAAACGTACAAATGCGGGACCAAATTTTGACTTATTAATTTGATGACGCGAAGGAAAGGTTGCGTATGAGGCAGTGAAATTCTATTTACAGGTCCAAATCTTTGACCAGCCGTCTATCAAGTCGTCTCGATCATTTTGTATGTTAATGGAATTCGACAATGTGCCTCCTAACAAACATTTAGAAGAGAGCCTAATGCACTACCCAAATGTGAATAGGTTACAGTTTTGAAACGTGGACGAACCATAGTAAAATTCGAAACCAAGATTGAGAATGCTGAAAATCGAGGAAAACTTGGAAATTCAGGTAGGCCGCTGTCACCTTTTCCGGATAATTTCGCATTATCCCCTACAGCAGATGAGGCTCTTGCCTTGCCTTTTTTCTTGTCATATCTTAACCCAATGATAGTATCAGTAATGGTGAGTGAACGCCAGTGCTGTGGGAAATAAAAATTTATCAACTCTAATTTGGCTGAAACTGCTGTAAAATTGCATTTCAATAACTTTTATTCACTATCCATTCTTTCTTTATAAGAGGATACGACAGGTTAAATATTGATGAAGAGGAAGGCAAAATAGTGACCATGCAAAAGAAAAATAAGTGCTTTTAGCTTATTGTGGATTGCATGAACAATTGTAATATAAATCAACACTTTGATATTTTCGACAAAATCACAATCGTGAGAAAGATGCGTTGTACACCGTTGACATGTAACCGACCTATGGTGGCCATGGACCATACCCCATGACTAACAGTATCATACTATTCAATGTACCTATTAGTTTCCCCACCAGGAGCATAGTAGAATGAACGCGTAGATGAAAAGGTGCTTCTATACATAAAATTTATCCAAACTTATCACATATTCTATGGAGCATATCAATAAGCTCGGTTTGGCAAGGCGCCTCACAGTGCAAGTCGAAGTTCATAAGTCGATCTTTCGAAGCTACAGCAGAGCAGCCTCGAATCGAATAAGGGCGACAAGCTACGTTATGGATTTATCTTGAAGAGTACACGCCAATCGTTCTCTTTCCTAGGAAACTTACGATGATTTGATGAGAGCGAAAATCAAGCTCCATTTCTAATTGAGAAATTGTGGATAGAGAAAGCACAATTTTATTTACCGTTGCTCACATCTGTTGTATTGAAATGATGCTCTTATTCTCCACGTACTTTCTAAATGGATGAACGTAATATATGGTGATTAGTGGATCGAGCAGAGGTCCTAAACGATTTACCTTTCATAGACCTAAACAACAATAGTTAATGTTTTTTATCGCCTGCTCGTCAAAAATGTCCCACAAAGATCTCGTCAAATTATGTCTATTGTATTTCAAAGTAGAAGGATTGGAGATTTCATATTTTTGAGTTTTGCTCAAAGTATAAGCCTTGTATCTTCCGGCATAGACACTATAAACTTATGCGTGGCTGCTCAAGTGAGCGAAATGTACGCTACGATGTCCACCTTGAATTATTGTTTTCTATAATGTTTATCACACATTTCATGCTTTTAATTTCTCTATTTGCTTACACATTCCGTCATCACATTATTTATTGTGCTGATCCCAGTACATAGAGCGTTTAATTCGTTTTTCGTCTTTTTCGTGAACGACGTAAATACTGTTCGAGAACGTCTCCTTGCAATCTCGACGAAGCCTGGCTGTGGCGTTTGAAAGAGCGTTCTTGCTGACTATCGGAGACTATAGGAGGGGGGAGGGGGGAAGAGATGGAGCTCGCCTTCACGCGTGTCGCGACGAGCATTACACCGTCGGCCACGGCGCAATATATATTACTTTCGAAGATAATTCGAAAGAGGTCGTAGTAAAATGTTTGCAACCAGAGAAGCCATCTTCTTTGCGTTAAGATCACAAAAATCCTTAGATTTTTCTTGAACCAAATACGAGGTTTCATAGCACTATCTATTCTGAGAACTGATGCTTCGGCGGTTTCACCTTCTTCAAAACCTAAAAAGACAAGCTGCCCACAACTCAGTCAAACACCTAGATTATAATAAACTTTTGAAGATTGCCCAGGTTAATGGATGCCGCTCTTGGAAAATGAAGAAAATCTTTCATCGGAAAATAGTCGAACGTTTGAGTAGTAATCGATAGATATCTACTATCTCGAGTACTTACCACTCTTTCTTGGATAAGCGGTAGGAGCTTATTTCTTGGAGGCGACTCCTATCCGCCTCCCATGTACTTCCCAGCCCCTTGATTGCAGGCTTTTCACCGACTTGATTCGCAGAAATAAAGTTTGTCAAGTCGGCGCTGCAGAAGCAGGGAACTCATCCCCCTAATCCACCTGCGTTTCTGGGAAGCACACGGTCGCTTTTGGTTCTTGTTTATTCCCCTATCCACCACCTGGTGACGTGCCATGTGCCCACGCGGCAGACCAAAGATCCTTCAGAGAGGGAGACCCGTACCCAGCCCCCTTAGAGCCTGGCAAGCTATACGTTGGGTATCAAAATGCCAAAAACAGTAACGAATATGGGCCTCATTCCCCTTACCCCGAAAGAGCCCCTGGTACGGCAGCGCCAGGTAGGACGAGTACGGAGAGGCTGCTAAAATCTTAGAGCCAAACTAGGCTGCCAAGATCGGAAAGGACTAAAATGACGAACTGTACCTACAATGCCAGAACCATTGTTCACAAATCCGCTGTAGAAGATCTACTGATTCAAGCAAGAAGAATAAGACACGACGTCATTGGCCTGGCTGAGACAAGAAGACGCCACCATTTCCACGCTGTTTATGACACCGCAGAAGAACTGTTCCTTGAAACGTGCGATAGCAGAGGTGTCGGAGACGTTGGCGTCCTCGTCAAATCGAATTCAACCGTGAACTCGATTCGTTTGAACAACTAACAACCCATTTCGGACAATTGCAATTAAAGCGATATGATTCTATGCCGGCTTTGACCATCTTCGTTGCTTACGCACCAACATCAAGCCATGACAAATTCGAAGTCGAAGCGTTCTATATGAGCCTCGAAAAATTCTTCAAAGAGGACCATACTATCTCCAAGGTCGTTGTCGGAGATTTTAATGCAAAAACTGAACCTAGAAGAACGTCTGGAGAACGTCACATTGAGACCCAGGACTAGATTGGAATGAACAGTGTGAGATGCTATCTGAGTTTATCATGACGACCCAAACCATCCAGGGAAACTCGCAATTCCAATAGCGTCACTCTCAGTGATGGACGTGAGAGTCTTCCAATGGAGAGTATCATAACGAGATAGACCAAATCTCAGTGAATCGAAGGTTTTGCCTGACCGATGTCGCTGTTCTTCCTATGTTCTACACATGATCAGACCATCGCCTCCTTTGCGCATCGTTCCGTTTTTTGGGAAGCGGAGAAAAAGCCGCTAAAATCAAACAACGAAGTCCCAGAACTACTACAAACTGGATTGTATTCAAATCATTACTCGGCTCTTGGGAAGATACCGTTGTCGGCCACATCAACGAAGAATACGAGCGCCACGTTGAATATCTTTACGTTAACGCTATGAAAGCCGAGAGTCCTTAGGTCACAAAGAGACGCCTGTCTCTGCAGACACTTGAAATGATACGTCAACGTGGAGTCACACGAGCTAGGGGCAACCAAAACCTTACGACCGAACTTGCGAAACGGTGCAGGGACGCGATAAAAGAAGACCTCATAGCGAGACGAGCAGCAGTCATGGCAGAAGCTGCACAAGTTGGGAAGAGCATTCGCAAAACCCAGCGAGGCTTCGCCAACTATAAGACCAAGATGATTGCACTCCGATACCCTGACGGGACACTTACAGCTTCCAGAAGGGCTATGGAGAAAATCATCCACCAATACTACTCGGATCTCTTCGCTAGCCATGTTCCCTTACCGTCATATAAATTGAAAGAGGACGAATATGTCGTTCCACCGGTCCTTCCTTCCGAAATTCGACATGCTATATCGTCGGTGAAGAACAGAACAACACCCGGTCCAGACAGGATTAGACCAGAACACATGAAGAACTTGCCGCCAGTTCTCATCAACACCCTGGCTCGGCTCCTAACTAGCTACCTGTCAGAATGCAAGATCCCCATTCAATGGACCGTATTGCTGTTCAAAAAGGGAGACCTTCACGACATAGGCAATTATCGCCCAATTTGCTTGCTGCCTGTTGTCTATAAACTCTTTACTCGAGTCATCCTAAACAGGATTGACAGAACACTGGACGAAGGACAGCCATGTGAACAAGCAGGGTTCCGAAAGGGATCTAATACCATAGACCAAATCCACACGATTACAAGACTCAATGAAATTTTACGAGAGTACTAACAAACATTATGTCTCACTTTCACCGATCTGAAGAAAGCCTTTGATTCAGAAGAAACAGAAGCGGTTACAGAGGCTCTGGATAACCAGGGCGTCCCTACTCGGTACATAATGACTCTTTGTGAGCTTTATAAAGATTTCACGACCAAACATCTCCTTTTTACAAGACTATCACCATTGACTTAAGAAGAGGGGTTCGGCAAGCCGATAGAATTTTGCCAGAACTATTCACTGCCACCCTACAAAACATCATGCGAACATTAGAATGGGACGATATGAGAGTGGAAATCGACGGTCAACAAATAAACCATCTTCGCTTTGTTGACGATATCACCCTCATAACACCAAACATCAGTCAAGCGGAACGAATGTTGACCGATTTCGATAACGCCTGTGGGAAGGTAGGTCTTCAACTTAATTTCACGAACACGATGTACATGAGCAACGGATGGGTTTCGAATGCCCAATTTACGCTCATTGGAACGAAAATCTCCAAATGCTCCACTTACGTCTATTCAGGTCGTGAAATCACATGATGAACAACCTAGCTCCAGAGTTGAGCAGGAGGAAACTAGTGGCTTGGGGAAAGTTTGAGAGCATCGAAGATGTAGTGAAGAGGACAACGAACATCCGACTCCGTGCCCACCTTTTCGACTCGACGATTATCTCTGCATTGACGTATGCAGCAGAAACTTGGTCATTACGCAAGCAGGAAGAAAGATCGCTTGGCGTTATCGAACGCGCAGTCGAAAGGTCGATGCTAGGAGTATCCCGTATCTCGCAAAAGAGATAGGATCCGCAGTTCCGATCTACGTCAACGATCGAAAATCAGAGACTCCGTTCTACACGCCAGTATATCGAAGATAAGGTGGGCCGGACAAGTGATACGCTTCAACGACAACCGATGGACGAGAGCCGTTACCGACTGGATTCCTCGGGACATCAAGCACTCTACGGGAAGAGCACCGACGCTTTGGTCTGATTTCTTCACGAAATTTATAGAAGAAAGATATGATGCTCAGCGAATCCCTAGAACGAGGAGGATCCACTGGGCTACTCTTGCACGCTATAGGAAAAAATAGAAGTGTTGCTGGTATTTGCTCGAGTCACTCGACGATCAGCGAGACTACAGGTGATACAGGTGATCTCCTATAACCAATGTGATCATTATCTAGGAAGTATGAGCTTGGAAAAAATCAGGTCTTCTCATAGGTTTTGTACTAGAGCAGCAAACACCATACTTAATAGCCAGAAGTCATCGAAATTGTTAAATAACACCGTTCAAAGTAGGCGCCATCAGCCTAAACATAATTCTTTCATCTCTTAGGCAACACACCGATACCGCATTCCATACAACTCCAACTCGCCATCCTTGGACTCAGAAAAAGTTGTGAATTCTCAACGCAAATGGTTAAAATCTTGGAATTTCTTTTTGCTCAGGAAGTGCTGCATCGACCGGAAGAGGTGATAGTAAATGGTGACAAGTTTAAAGTATGCGACGGATGACTCGCCGACTCTTACTCCAGTTTGGTCAACTTTCTCTTTGTCAATTTGGCGAGATGCAGCCTTACGTTGTCTTGAAGCAGGATGAGAATGTAGAGACTTCGACGTGACAGGGCCCCATTGCGGCGGTCCAGATGCTTACAGTTGGTCTTGGGATTGATCGTCTCTCCGGCTGGCAGCAAACATTGGTGAACGGCGCAATCCGAATCCAAAAGATTATGAGCATAGCTTAGTTCGCACTCGTATAGCAGAAAACTGCGATAAAAGCTTCATTGAACGGCCATGATGCGGCAACTATGGACAAATTTGGTACCAAAGGAGTAGGAAAATTCTGCATGAAGCGGTACTTATCTGCTGCCTGAGAGATGGCAGAAATGTGTTCAGGCTGATGGCGCATATTTTCAATTGCTTTGCCAAGTAATTTCAACTACTTTTGGCCAATCAATTTGGTGCTTATTGCTCTAATGTCAAAACTTATGACAAGATCTATTAGTAGTTGGCTGAATATAACTCTCAAACACTTTCCATAGTTGAAATCAATGTATTTGCTTCAGGTACCATAGATTCACCAGTAAATAGTAGATACATATCATTCCTAACTACAGGAAGCTAAAACAAAACCTCTTGACTGATCAGGTCAATCATTTCTTCAAAGCCCACTGAATCATGAAAAAAGGTATAAATATATCACTCGGAGACAAATGAAGAAATGGCCGTTTTTGCTGGGCCAGAATTTTCATAAGAGTGTCAGTAACCGTTCAAAAGCTCGAATTTCTGGCTATTGCGCTAACATGATAGTTGCTGATGGGACACTTTTATAACGATGTAGCATCAACTTAACAATATGTTCTGAAGCGACCTCGCATTTATATTATTATTTCGCTGGAAGCACGATCTGTATATGAACGTGTAGAGGAATGCTTTCAGTATTTGAGCCATACATTCTATCTCTAGTTTTCACCAAAGAGGAGAAAAATTCCAAATTCAGTAGCAAAAACTGCACTGCACATTGCATTCCACTAACGGGATCGCGGTACGCCCTACCGAATCCATGGCCAGCAGACACTCAGTCCACACATTAGCCAAGAGACAAATGCGCCGCGTATGTGAAAGCTAATCTTGTTTTCCCTGCTACACTGCAGTGAAACGCTCTTTCCGGCAAATAAATACAGTGTTGAAATGGACGAAACTTACTTTTTTTCTGTTACGCGTCTTAAAAGAATTTTCGAAAAAAAAGGCGTAGCGCAGTAGCCCCAGCATATAGATTTTGAATGATTATTAGCACTATTATGAAAAGTTTTAGTCCAGTAAGTGGTGTTGCTTCTTCATTTGCCTATGAATATCATACATGAACCTAAAAAACTATTTTTTTTTGCTTTGAAAAAATTGGGAAGTTTGCAGCTGGCGAAAACATGATAGTATTGCAATAGACCCGCCACTGCAAAAACCACGCCAATCGAAGTTAAAATCGGGTTAAAACGATTGACACATAAAAGAAGGGGGTGAACTTCCTATCAATTTGTGCAATATTTCTGCACTTTAAATTTGACTTTTTCAAAAGAACTACCAAAATTGAAATAAATATCATACTTGTATCAGTTTTAATAACGTTCGATACTTCATACACAATTATCAATTCTTCGTCATCGTCTCGTTTACATGCTTAATCTTACACTGATATTGTGATGCAATAGAAGTGCATTACCTATTTTCGTGACTCTGAACCCTAGATTTCCTCACGTAATCATGTTGAGATTATGGAGGTATTTTGAAAACTAGACTGCAGTCAACTCGACCACCCTAGGCTTGAATAAGGAGAAATTCACCACAATGACAGCTTGTTTGTATGATTTGTCTAGTACAACCCTGTATGTCAAAAATGGTTCATCCTAAATTGTGCAACATTTTTGGATAATGGCAGGTCACTTTAGTACGGCTAAAGTTTTTTTACAAGAGAACACTGCAAAACAAAAGGTAACTGGTGTGCACACACGACACGAATCAATGTGGCTCTGATGAGCTCAACGCGGCGACGTTAACCATAGTAAGGATTTACAGCGGCGTATATTTCCATTCAACTCATAGATATCAAAATAATGGGTAACATTTCGAGATTTGGACACAAATTGGAGTAAACTGTCAAAGAAAATACAATTGGTGTCTCGATGAGCCAAAAAATAACTCACCGATACTCAAGCAAGGAACGATCATGTAGCTAAGGAGATGTATATCAAGCAATCCGAACAGTATTAACAGATATACCGTGGCCGGAGGAAATATAGAAAATAAAGGAACTAATGACTGAGCAGTGAGTGCCTAAATTTGAACCCTTCAACTTCGAACAGAGTTCAATTGATTTGACCGCCACCAGCGCTTATAACTAATGATGTGGAGTGGTGTGCAAAAACTTATGCGTTAGTTGGGATTCGAACTCATATTTCACCCTATTCGGGGGCGTGTGCTGAATCGTTGCACTAACGAAGCCTGTTTTGGCACCACTCGGATAGGGTGAAATGTGGGTTCGAATACCAGCTAACGCAAAAGTTTTTGCGCACCACTCTACATCCCCAATTTTACTTCTTGAATCATATCATATATTTCAACTTCATTTTCTCCTTGTACCCAATTCACATCCTCGCATTCTCTCCCACAAATTTATCAACTTGTGTCTTGCTGAAGTAACTAAGCTAAGGCGATCGCCTGTTGATTGCAACAGGGTATTGGGGAGGAGAATCAGCAACGCGTATAACTTTTGCTTCCTGATATATCGCATCAATAACTCTTGCGCTACACACCCTCGATGTTTGTTTTAGAAATTTTTTTAGATCAGATCTTTTGAGCACACTTTGCATTGAGGTAGAATGAAAATTGGCTTCAAAGTATCCTAGAATATAGCAAGCATCATATAATCACAAGCTTTTCTGTTGAGTAAATAGGTTTCTTATGATTGTCTCCGAGCCTTCAGGCAGAAAATGTACCATCTTGATATGTATTAGTTTCCGCCTTCAAAAAGAATGTTTTTCGTGCTTCCAGCGAATTATGCGCATGATAAAAATGAGGGCGCGAGGCGGTTGTGAAATATAGTATTACTTTGAATCTCACGACGTTATAAAAGGATGTTCCCGAAAACCGATTACGTATGACTCTAGCCAAAGATTCAAGCTTTTGAATGATTACTAACACTTATATGAGAATCAACTGTCCAGCAAATGGGACTGAATACTCATTTGCCGCTGTTTGACAGAAATGAATTTCTGCAAATTTCAAAACCACTGAAATCGTCAAGCACGATGGCGCACCAAGAATAATTCTACCAATAAGCTTTGCTCCGTTTAGACGAACACTCACCGTCTCCATGAGGCGCAAACTAAGCAGCATCCGCTGGCTCTTTATATTGATTTTTGGTAATCCACTCTGTATCACCAACAAGCTTCTTCTCACTGATATGTATGTAGCTTTGAAATAACCACAGTATCATTATGATGGAATCGCGTTGACTTGCCCCAGTCAAGACGCCGTTGTAGATATCGAGCTGGTATAGTCCTCACATAACATTTTGAATTCCTGCATAATCCCTCTCATAATGACAGTTGCCACAAAGACATAACCACTTTCATATCAGCAGAATCGATAAACTTTTGCTGACTTATAAGAATGATAGACTGTAAGGACATGTAGTGCCAGCAACTCGTGATCATGTGGATGCCACAAAACTTTTTAAAATAATGTAAAATTCTTGCTCCTCTCAACGCTTAATGTTGAATGTTTCATCACCTGTGCAGGAAATACGTGTGAGGGAGTTTATAAATGTTAGAGAATAGATATTCTTGGCAACTTTTCCTGAATTCACATGCACCTAGCTCAATAAAAATGTGATTGTAACCGCTTTTTAAATCAGTAGATGGCGCCTGTAAAGCTGAGAGTTTGCGTTTGGAAGAATTGGTAGCACATCCGCCTCTGTATAGTTGGGAGATGTTGCTTCACGATATTTCAATCCTACTAAGATAACGCTATTTTCGACCAGTGTGTCGTTCAGACCGTTCTCACTAGAACTCAGTTCTTATGAGTATGTTAAACGGTGCACACGGTGTGCTAACACGTGCTCACCGAAAAGGGCACACACGATCGAGAAGGGAAGGGATAGCAACGAGTCAGCAATGCGGTATAGTTGGAAGTTGGTGTACATTTGTTCGATAATAAGCATCTGATTCAACCGCTAATATTGTTTTACGGTCGGCATTCAGAATGATTTTAGTGCTAGAAGAACGTGTATTACCTAGTATCGCGTCTCACAACGCTACTTTCGCGGCAATAAAACGCTTAATGGTCGAGTACTTTAGGTATAAATAAATCAAGCAAAGTTGAATATAGAAACTTCTAAACTGTAGTCACAATCTTCTACCTTCTTATTATCTGCTCGTTTTTCTTGCAGAGTTTTATGTGAAATAAATCCACAAGGATGTGGAGATATGAACAAAGTTTGAAACTGATGGGCCTCGAACCACGATTAGCATGAGGACATTTGCATGCTATCCAACCACATCAGCCAGTTTGAGCTCAATTGAGATCAATGCGATTGGTTCCGCCCAAATCATTTCAGATGGCGGGTGAGTGATGATAGCAGCGATAACACTAGAACTAGATGGCCGAAAGGAAAGTCAAACAAATGGTGTACTGGACGGCACGTGGACCCTCGAAAAAAGACTCTCGGGTTCGAGCTTCATTTGATGATTTGAATTTCTCTCATATCTTAACATTCACTGAATTGTGTTAGCAAAGCGCTTATTAGTTTTACCGCTTTTCTTTTATTGCGCTTATTTATTAGTGGACTATCTATTATCCTGCAGGAATTTCATAAAAAGACGAGTCATCCACTCATTTGACGAGTCTATTCAAAGCTTTTTCTTTACCATAAAATCAACTTCACCCTAATCTCTTTTGCCAGCTAGAGAAAAATAAACATAGATCGAAAACAAGCACCTGTACAAGTTCCCTCACTTGTTGTCGGGTATGCAGCGACTGAATATTTGTTAACAAAGAGTGGGTTTTCCAGCGACATATATACATTATCACATAAATCGGGATTGGTAGAACTACAGAACAAAATAGTATATACAGCGTTGGAAGCTGAAAAAAATCTGTACTAGTGGATATCTTGAATAAAGTTTCTGTTTTTCCATTAATTTTTCAACTCCTATTCCTATACAATATAGTGCCTATATAATTCTTGCATAATTATATAATAGTCCTTATATCAATACTTTCGTGCCTTCGGTAGAAGAAAGCGAAAAAACGACTTTTTTAAATGACGCCTTACACTCTAATAACGGAATGGAGGAAATCTCACTCATTGAATATGTCGCTCGCAAAAGCTTTATCGATTGCCTTCCTAATATGAAGGATTTCTTGAATTTCTGATCATTGTGAATTATTTTGAAAAGAGACTTACATCTTTACCTGAAGCATGTAGCACGTCACTACTAGAGAATACATTGTCATGTTTGGAATGCTGTGGTGTGTGAGCACGTCAGCTTCAGTAACATTTGCTGAGGTTTTTATGTACATTGTTGCAACCTAAAAATTTCCAAAAAGTGGGAGAAAAAAAATTTTAAAAAATTGCATCCTTCTCTCCATAGATTTATTTATTTATTTATTTATTTGTTTATTTATCTATATGAAAGGAAAGAGAAAGAAAGAGAGGTTGAAGGACGAAGTTTTTGGCGTCAATCAATTGATGAAGAATGCGCCATACATTCACTTTATCAAATAATCGTTAGAAGTGAAAGATATTGGACTATGCAAAGTTATAATCGCCACTCGCGGTAATTTCTTAACTTGTAAACTCAGTGCTTTTGTCTTCTCCGAGTTTGATGGCACTTTGTAGACCTCGAAGAATGGAAAGCTCGCAGAACTACGCGACGCTTATCAAACCTTGTCCACGTAATTATTCCAGGGCAGAACTACTCTGTTAATGTGTGATCCGTTACGATTAGTTTTCTCGGAATGTCAAGCGTACTGAAGAGAAGACCTCCGATCCGATGATCTGATGTACAGCGAGTATCAAGGGCGAGCAGAAATAGGGCTACTCTTGCGCTTGATAGAAATGATGAAAACTCAGTGGTGTACGCTCAAGTCACTTGACGGTCAACTGAACGACAGGTGATACTATTGATACAGGCGATACATGTAGGTTCGGAGTTTCACAGACAAACCGCTGCGCTTACTTTCTCTAGTCAGTGGCCCACTTTACCTTTTTGATGTGTTAAACTAATGCTTCAAACTCGTCAAAAATTCGAGGCAACACGCCTAAGTGCTCGAGTGGCACAAGGGAAGATAGAGATAAAGCCTTGGCTCTTTTGGTTCATTGGCTTACAGGTCACAACATAAACCAAATTTGCATTCAGATACCTATGCGATGCTCAGTGGAGCACAGTGTATAACGTGCCTCTGCCAGACTACTCAATGCTTAACCTTACGTTTTTCTGTGATTTCTACGAAGTCTCAACAATATTTAAATTTCATTTTGCTCGTAAATGTCTCAAGGGATTTCAAAAAATGATAAAATTCACGAAAGCTGTTGGAACAAGCGTGACCAGCGCATGCAAATACTATTTCGATCTCTTCTTTTTTTTAGATCATAACGTTGGAAGAAGAAATATTTGTGAAGTTCAAAAATCGGATCAAAATCTCATTGATGTAGACAGTGAAAAGTTCCATTACTGCAGAAAATCAGATTTTATTACAAATAACTGAATTCACTACAAAATGAGACATTTTTGCGTGTAATCAATTAATGATACCTAGTTCAATTATACTCATAAATTACAGCAATACATCTTCCGAATGAAAAAAATTTAACTATTGAATCTTTTGTGAGACATATATAACTCGTGTTGTTGCAGTGTGGGATTTCGTGAATAGTGTGATCACTTTAAGCCACAAAGAATAGGGAAGGAGATGCAGCTTTTGGCGTATTTATTTTCTAAAAATTACTCCAAAGATTTGATTCTATCAAGGACCGTTAGAGGTGACTGAAAGTATATCTGGCCCAAATATCAACTTGCGTAGCCTGACACTGTATGAGCTAACTGCTGCTATCCTTCTAGGCAAATATAAAACCAATTCACCTACTACAGAGCCGTAGAAATTTTGATGAGGCAGGTATAATAACTCCTGTATGGCTTTGCTGATATCTTATCATTCTTTCGGCTTACAACAATCGGACTGGCAGTGCTAACCATTTAGAGACGACGCTCGTTGTCCACTCCAAGCGATCGCGCCCTGTTCTTTCTATCGTAGCACTCAGGTACTCCACTGCTCATGCACTTAAAACCGCATTCGACTCATTCAAGATTGGTTTCGATCATAACTGCATTGTCTGTATCTAAGCTCACACGTCATTGCTGAATATTGAGTTGTCGTTGACATGTGGGACTGCGCTGTAGTGGAAAGGGAGCACTCACCACGGTGGTGGAGCATATCATAATGGGCTATGCGTGTCCCACCACCGACTACAAGGTATTGCGTCTCATATTTATTCACCCCTCACAACCGCTAAGCGGTTCAAGATTATATGTGTGATTCCGTCGCCCTCGTATAACATATGCCCATAGGACGCCTCCACCGATGCAAACGTGGACAGAGCACGCATAGCAACATTCCATGCTCTGCCAGCTGGCCGTGCTCCACAACCAGCCCTGATCGTATACGGTCCTTGATTCAAGGTCATATTCATGACTCACCACTGACGCTACCTTCCTTGTCAATCTTCGATGCTCTCTGCCAAGATTCATTTACTTACCTTTGACGTACATTCATTCATCAAATTGAGCAAATATTGTTGTGATACATTATTGTATTATTTACAGATACAAAGTGCGAAAAGTTTTGTCAAATTTTACGAATGTTTTAACAGCAGAAAATACTGTATAAACTGATGAATTCATTCGCTAATTTTCAGTTATAGGGGACTAAATGAATAATCATCCTCAGTCACTGTACAGGAAATTTTCATAGGAGTTAGTAACCATTCGAAAGCTTGAATCTCTGGCTTCAGCCCTACGTATTCAGTTTCTAATAACGTCTTTGTCATAACGCTGTAAAACCTGAAATAAAATTATGACACTACCACGCGTTGTTTCTTACCTCGCTTATATTCCGCTGGACAAAACTTTTTTCTTAGAGAGCCAGTACTTTTCGCTAACACAAGTCTCAAAGGGCTTAAAAACGTGTCTGCTTTTCGAAAAAGCTCTTTTGATAGCTCTGTAAGAGAAAGTAAACATTTGTGTTTTACACCTCGCCCGACAGGGCTCTAATCGGCGAGCTTTAAAAGTCGTTGCTTTCAAAGTCGTTCTTCTTTAATCTTTTCGCCCAAAAAGTGATCACGAGCCATGTTGTAGGTGCGCCAGCTTCAGCTTATTTTTGACAATGGTTCAAACGCTTCAGTTGATTCCAAATTTCGTGAGACATTTTGCGAATCGAACGCTCCGGATTTCGTTGAGCTTACAAACGGATCTTCTGAAAGTTTTTCGGAGCAGACGTGGGGCTGGACGATCATTTCCCGGACGGTCCTCATTCCCTCTAATCTCTTTGACACACGTCTCACGGTTCTCTAGACACTTGTTGGTTTTGAACAGTCACTTTTGATAATGTCGACCGTCCTCATTTTCGACATGTGCAACTCAATTACTGTGATATGTTTATCTTTACGATTCGTAACTTCTAATGAACTGAATGCAATGATTTTTTGGTATTGATATAACACGTTTTGCGCCGTTTGTTAGGTCTAAGTGCGAGACAAGCGCCTGTTTCGTCCCCTAGGACTCTCCATTAACACAGTCCCTAGGTTCAGACAATTCCTTGAGGCTACACTCCTCTATGAAGAAGTCGACGGTGTGCAATAAACAGCGCAAGTCACGTGATAGAATCCCCTGACATTGCAAGACCAGCAGTCGAGCTTGTGCCTGCAAAAATGAATTTGTTTTTATAGCATGAATTCATTTTCTGAGATTTTTTTTCGATGGTCCAATTTCTTCACGAAAGCGATAGAAGAAAGATATGATGCTCAGCGAATCCCTAGAGCGAGGAGGACTCACTGGGCTACTCTTGCACGCGATAGGATGCTGGTACCCGCTCGAGTCACTCGACGATCAACGTGACGACAGGTGATACATGTGAATTCATTTTCATAACCAAAAAATGATATCATTTAAGCAGTCACAAGCTCAACTGTTGGTCTTTGCAATGTCAGGCGATTCTATCACCTGACTTGCGATAATTTATAACTTTCCTTCACTTCGGTTCCTTCATATAGGAGTACAACCTCAAAGGATTGGCTGAACCGAAGGAATGTGCTGCTGAAGAGTCCTAGAGAACAAAACAGGCGCTCGT
The DNA here is from genome assembly GCA_019055375.1 of Parelaphostrongylus tenuis. Taxonomy (NCBI): domain Eukaryota; kingdom Metazoa; phylum Nematoda; class Chromadorea; order Rhabditida; family Metastrongylidae; genus Parelaphostrongylus; species Parelaphostrongylus tenuis. The sequence goes on from JAHQIW010000321.1 coordinate 34,342, forward strand.
CTGCACTTAGACTTAACAAACGGCTCAAAACATATTATATCATTATCAAATTATCAATCAAAATGGAAAGATTATATGACAGATTCCATATCACATTTAGACAAAGAATTCAATGAAATTATCATTTGTCAAAATTGATAAAAAATATTATATCAATGATGGATTAGCAAAGTACAAATTAACAGAACTTTTCTCACACCCTATAGAAGTTAGTCATTATAGTGTACTCTTCAACGCTCATGATAGTGCCGTCAGTAAAGGCCGAAATTCACAGAAAGCACACGTCGATTTGCTAGAAGGAACAGTACGAGCCGACTACCGGCAGATCACAGAGTCACAACTGAAGCATTCATCAAGTGAATCACTACAAATCGGTACAACAACTGCAGCAACCAAATTGACTGAAACCACTACATTTCTGATGTATTACCTTTACTGCCGAGGCCACTAACTGCTACAACGGGATGCATGGTCGAACAAATGACCACGTGTTTAATGCATGCAACATTAACCACTGCGGTACACTCTCTCTTTTTTGGAAATAAAAGATAAAAGATAGAACTAACGGTGTTGAGCAATCCCTGAGGGATGCGCCATGCATTCTTCTTTAATTTTCAGCTTCGTTTGAAATTAAATGATTTATTTTAGATGATTGAACGTTTGAGGTTAAATGCATATGTGGCGTTTTGCAATAACTCATGGTGGCCTACTGATATATCAAATCAGTGCTGTTTATCCTATCAGACAAGTTTGATACCTGGTACTGATAGATTATAAAGATAAAATCGCAGAGAGGAGATGAAGGACTCAAGCAACGAAGCTATTGCAACTAAAGAAAATTCGCGATTTCTTGAAAAACAAATGATTAGAGGGAATGGAAAACCTGAATTAGTTGAGATGCATCCAAAATTTACAATAGTGTGAGAACAGTGCGAGGAGGTGATGAGATGGGAAGCCTAAGCCAAGCACGTCAAATACGTTTCCTTGTAAACATGCTAATGAAAATGTAGTGAACTGATTTCGATGCGACTACTTGGATTATGTTTGCGCGGGAATCCACATTATTCAATATGATGCAAAAAATGAAGCATTAGCCGTGTGTTATAGTGATTTTCACGACGACTCCTGCACACATGCTGTCTGGCACTTATGTGTATTAGTGTATTAGAATTTCAGTATTCAACTAGCAATTTACGGAAGAAAAGAGCTACGTATTTCAGTAGTTTGTAGAACACATCGTTATCGAAACATACCATTATTGAGAAAGGCATCATATAACCGGCAATGCACATCAGAGCCACAGTTACTGAGCGGCCATTGAAGAATCGAAGGACTAGGTATCGATAAATCATGGAAATCATCCACGATATGTATGAATTCAGTGTGAGATGTACTGAAATTGACTCTAGATACTCTTAAAGCCTCTCCTTAGCAATTTAGAGACTAAAAATCCACCATTCTCTCTGCTATTATCATTCTCTTGGAATATTAAGCAACTTACGCATTGCTGAATACAACAAGTAGCTGTAGAATGGGTGAAGAAATTGAATTGGTCCTAAGTATATGACAACCATTCGAAACCCAGATGCAGATAGGACCCTAGACAAAGCTTGATTTCTTGATTTTCAACATAAAGACATTATATTTCATTCAACATCAATCGCATGGGCGAACTGCTCAAGACTACCGATACGGTTAATTACTGCTAAGAAAAAGGCAGATCTAGGGCGTGGATGGTGTAGTGAGAGCGCACGCTGTCTCGGAAAGTTATAATCGCGGTCTGAGTCCATCATACGTTCATCGGGTTTCAATTTTTGCTCATATTTTAGATTCTGGTAGTTAGCATTACATCTGCAGAAAGGCACCAAATGTAAGGAAGGCACCATTAAACATGGAAGCGTATGTCGATATGGATCAGTTTCCATGGCACATAGTATATTAAAAATTTTCACTAACCTTGGGCAGATTGTTGCAAAGACGACATCTGATAGCATATTAGTAATTGTTGTGTCGGCTAGAAATATCCGATAAGGCGAGAGATTCTTGGGACTTTTGTATATTATCAAGAATAGCAAAAAACAATTCGCACTGAATCCCAATAGCGATAATGTGTATACCGTTGCAACATAGACAACATCCGCAGGCGTAAAGAACATCCTAAAATTTTCCAACAAATCAATCAATCAAATAGTGGCATTACCGCAACGTATAGCATGAGGGAAACAAGCTGTTCGAAATTTTTTGTTTGACCACACAGCCACACAGTCGAAGACCAGATCACCTGGTGGTCACTCAAGACGCGATAGTCTCGTAGGTATGAAGTAAGCATCAAAGAAGGAAAACTATTGTGGTAGCTGTGAGATTCGCTAAAGTTGAAGATTGATAAATAGTACCAGCGTGCCTGATAGTTATTTTCGAGTCATGCATGTGGTCTGCTTGGGCACTTATACAGTGCAATAGACGTGTTTCGGCTTTGAGGCCTCGTCACTTGCACGTGTCATTTCTCGCAGTCAGTTCTTTGGGGATAGCCTCTTACATAGAGGAGTCGACGACACACTTTCTACACGTCCCAGTAAGTGATACAATCACAGAACGGGTATTGTTGTACACTCGATTGCTCTTGATCCCCGAGGAACTGACTGAACGAAAAGGCACCGTACAACTGACGAGGCTGGAAGACTGGAACACGTGTCTTGCACTATATAAGTGCCCATAACAGACCACATGCATGGCTCAAAACTATATGGCATATTGAAATTTGAGCATAATCTCAAGAAACACCTGAAACAAAAGGTATGAATATATCAGCACGTTTGAAAGTGACTGATAAGGCTTAGCACTTTGGAGCAAAATAATCGGTATTACTTCTCTATCACTTTGTTTGAGCTGTGTCGCAGTTTTTTTTCCTATTGTACAGCTATCGGTACGTCTAGTATCCGATGTCTCCCTTCTTGCTTGAGTATTTCTTTTTCACGAACGTCGTGAGCTACTGATCGAGCATGATTCCTTGCAATCCTGAAAATGACCGGGCTGAAGCGCTTTGTATGGTGTTCGTCACTGGTTGTCGGAGAGTGTTGCGAGATTGTGGGATCAATTCTTAGTCGAGTCGAGCAGAGTTTCACCAACCATTTGGTCGCAGCTCCTTCCTCCCAGAGATTCAGCTACACTAGCGCTTTGAAGTCACTCACCGTCGGCACCCTTAGTCTGTGGATGAAGTGGTCTATGTCAACACTCGAAAAAGGCAGAGAAAATACTCTAGCTGTGAAGAAGTGCATCTGATTTTCGGGATTCTCAGATTAATTGAAAACTAACAAACATGAATTACCTCTAACAATGGAAATAATGACGTGATATATAAAGAAGCTTAAGATATTTATCTATCACAGTCAGGCCTGGTTGAGAAGGGAAGACAAACACAGAGTTATCTGTGTGTAAGAACTCTTTGCTGACTGTTTATTATACTGTTTCTTGCTCAAAGAATGTGTGAGAGTCTCAGCAAATTCTTATTTTCTTGAAGAAGATGAATCGATCACAGATATGAGAGATGATTAAAATTTTGATAAAAATTTTCTACATTGTGGCTAACCTTCAAAATGAACATTATCATTTGAGTTTTGAATTAGTTGCAGCGAAATTAACGTAATCGGGACGGAGTACAAATGGACTGAAAATAAAGCGTGTGATTGCAGCGTGATTGTCATGCGCAAAAAACCTTTCAATGTCAGCATTCAGTGAAGTTGTTCTAATTTGAGCACGCAAAATTACAACGTTTACCTCTCAGCTCTAATTCAAAACCAGTGAATTGATCAAAAATAGTGCGAACTCAGTATGCGATTCCAGATTGTAGACCTAGAGACATTCGTCGCTGGCAGTACTCTTTGTATCGCACCACTCCTCAACTGCGCTGGCCGATGTGCATTAAAGAGAGTACATCTTGTCCTGAACACTCTGATGCTCACAGACAAAGATGTTCACCAAAAATTACCACAGAAAGATTCTACCACAAAAGCTCTGATTAGAAGAAGGGTTTGTTGATGCTGCTTTACATTTCCGCTTTATAGACTATTGAGCAAAGCTCTTGACGATAATCTAGAGAGCATTAACCATCAATAGCCCTGTTCTTGCAGTAGTTCAGTAACACATTCCATAGAAATCAAGAAAGATGGAGCGAACATACAATGAAATTGTTCAAAAGTTAGTAAGACTGTTTAAATCGTGTCGTAGTAATGGTGCAATCAACTTCTGCTTCTCAATTTATACGGATGTGCTTTAAAATTTGAAATGAATAATCAAGTTCATAAATGAAGAACATATATCACATATGAATATCAGTAATCGTCCGCCTTCTTCAGAATGCATGAAAATTTCATAGATGCAAAAAGAGCTGAGTTATGAAGCAGAAATGATTGGTTGGCAGCACGAATTAATCCTTTCGGCGACCAAGAAAGTTTTTCTTTGACTAAGGGCCACTTGACCGATCGAAAGTGATGGCAATTGCGGAGTGAAGTAGGCATTGCAGAAGTAATGCATAAGCAGCCAATCTCTATCGAATTCACTAACCGAGTCGCGTAAGTATTGATGATTATTGTGATTCTCCAAATGGGTTCTGCCCTCTAAAAGTTCACAATGAGTTAAATGTTTTCCGTTTCAGTCTACGCTATCAAAAATTTCGCTCGTTTTTACATAGACGAATCATATTGCTAAAGATGTTAAGTACTGTGTTCACTATATTTCGATACAAATGAGTTTGCCGACAAACAAAAATGCGTTCTAGCGTATTCGAAAAATCCCACGCAGTCTCAATTATGTAATAGTACAAACATTTCTATTTATTTGAATTCTGAGAATGAAATACCAAATTATGTGTAATTCGTAACATCAACACAAGACATAATGACACCAATAAAAAGCCTCCTATTCAAAAGAATGTTTTTTCGAAACTGAAAAATTTGAAAGGTGACGTCTCTATTCATCAAGTCAGTGACATAGTATATGTAGCGCTCTTGTTTTCAAGAAATTATGTTGATGAACAAGAAACAAGTTACAAACGTCGTAGGCCGTGCACTAATTCACTAATGAACGCTGCCTGTTTTAAAGTAACGTACGATGTAAGATATGATCACAAAGATGCTATAATTCGAGCATAGATCGGAACCATAGGTGAATTTCGAATGTTTCACGTCCTTGTACACTTTAGCTGAATGCGGATCCAATTTGTGCTTCGCAGATCCTTCCTGTTGGTTAGTGATTGTTATGACACCGTAAAGGTCAAGACATGATTGAGGTAAGGATAAGTAATGGTTTTGGTAAGCGTGGTAGATTACATCTAAGCCTCAACAGCGGTAATTGAGGGTACGGAATTCGATTGTGGTTCCATGTTTTGCTCATGTATCAACATCCTTAAGGGTGCGTACTATCTTTTCTAGCGCAAAATTTACAAACAAATTCAGTGTAAGGTCATCGTTAAGAGAAGTTTATACATTTCATCTCACAATCCTGAACTCAAATAATCCTATGCTAAGTGATTAGTGATTAATTAGTATGATTTAAAGTGGTGATGACGATGTGTTTGAGAGCCGTGGTTGAACCTAGATTAGCTCTTATACGTCTTCTTGAATTATTATCTTGTACATAAAATGCGGTATCTGGAAGATGGACTGATGAAGCGCCAAATTTAGAATCCGATTTTGACACAAGGAAGAGGTGCTCTCATCAAACCAGTGAAAATGCATCAAGAATGATACGTATGTCTTCATGACCGCTTGACAGAATAGCCCCAATTTTTTTATGAGACATTTCTCGACCACATAATGCACAGCTAACACTGTTGAATGAACGAACTAGGAGGAACTCGTATTCTTTAAGACAGTATGGGGAGCGCGGTGGTTAGTGATGCAGCGCATCAGGAAGTAACTTTATAAAACAGCAGTAATTCAATCCTTCGCACACTCTGTTGCAATCCAACAGAATGGCTACTAACGCCTTAGCTTGGTTGCTCCGAGCTTGCAGAGAGAGTCGTGAGGATCCTCAATTCACGGCACTGTTTGAGAAGATAGATTCCTTAAGCAGCAGCCGAAGCAACGCATAATTTTTGAAGACCTACGTGGACGATGAGTACGCGGAAAAAGAATCAAATGCAAGAAGTGTCAAGACTTGCACGTTATATTTTCAATGAAGTATCGCGTAAAGTTTATATCACAGGGGTAAGCAAAAGAAAATTTTGAAGATTTCTAGGATTTTGTCCTAATCGATAAAGTGACACCTGTGCTACGTATATTATTCCAAAACTGCACCATAGCTAGCAGATATTTTTCTAGCAATATACCCTGCAACTTCAAGTTGATACATAATTTGAAACCGCAACTCTTTTTTTCTACACAAAAAGTGTCACTTTGTCGTCGCACCGGTCTACGAACGATTTCAAACGCATGCGCTTGCTTGTTTACTGCTTGGAAACTGTCGTCTTCGTCATGAATGTCTTCAACATACTAGACAAGTCGATTCAACTATAATTCCGGGATAGCCTACTATGACGTTCTCCTCAGATTAAAGAGAGTAAGCCGAGTTCAGATGGAGAATAAGGATCTACTGAGCTCGGAACGGAGTACAACTAGGACTCAGAATGGTTGAGCCTTTCTTAGTAACTAAGAGAATTGAGTGGTGAACAAAAACACGGCCTCAGGCGGTAATCGAACCCACTTTTCGTCCTATCCGGGGACGCGTGCTCTACCACTACACCACTGAGGCACATTTGCCCGACCACTCATTCTTCTACATCTCAATGTCAGCTATCAGCCACCAACCTTTTGACAGGTTTGGTCGGGTATGCGATTTCGCTTTATAAACCCAGTTGAGCTGATAGCTATTCTAATTACTAATACTTCGAAATTACAGTATTTTCACTGCTTTTTTTTCGCAGTGTTATTATGTTCTTATGTAACTAAGAGAATTGAGTATCACCTTTCTTAGTATATTGTATCTCAAGTACGTAACACCTGCCTCAGTTGAAATATTGATATAAAAATTTTTATGGCTAAGAATTACCTGTCATTTTGATAATTTTCAACCTTCTCATCCACACAGTAGAGTTTTGGAGACACCATTTCATATAATTCAAAAAACACATTCTTTCTTAGTAGTACAAAATAGTTGAGGAATTTGCTTTCTCTCGGTTCGTTTCAGTGGACAAAATTTAGGCAAGCTAAAATATTGGACTCGTGCAGCAAAATGTAGAATGGAGATAGAAAGTTTTAAAACACTGGGCCGATATGACCTTTATGGAAGTCAGAAGATGCGAGATTGGTCACCGCTTCCCTATTCTCAGTTCGGCTTATCTTAGTACACAGCGAGTCATTGTAAAAGGTGAATATGCCTTCGAATGCATGGCGCATGTTTCGTGGATTGATCAGCGTCAACAGTTCTACCCTTTCATGAGATTAATGCCAGAGAGCAAAGTTTTTTTTTGAAAGTCTACAAAAACCGCATGTTGCAATATATTTTGATATCCAAAAATCGCCGTCGGTCTTCAAAAAAGCAGTTCGTCGGAAGTGTGTGGAAAAGAAAACTGTTAAGTCTGTGTATCAAATGATGTATAAGTCCATCACAAAACTACAGAAGCTAGATGAAATGAAGAGCTTTACTAAGGATCACATTGGAAGAATGAGAAGAAGAAGGGCGATTGTCTCGGAACAGTTCGGTTCTCATGAAGATGTTAGTACACAGATGTTGTTCGGAAGAAGTTTCTATTCCATCGACTTCGTGTTAGCTCATCAATAAAAGACTTCATATCGAATAATCACACCAGAAAAGCTGGCTTCAGAGGTTTGAAATTATCTTTCAAGTATCAAAGCGCCAAGTTCAATAGAAACCCGTGCATTAACCATTTGGGACGACGTGCATAATCTTCCGTGCATGTGGGTCAGCGCAGCCTCTGGGTTCATGACCTGGCGCTCGTTCACATCAAATTTGACAAGCTGTCGTGGCTTCCGAATTTTTTCTGAAATGGTCATTTCTGAACGGTAAAGATGACAATATATCAAAACTAAAAGGCAAACATTGTGATTTCGTTTGTTCAAAAAGAAACAACTTCATTAAATGTGGACATTGAGGATCTTTCCACACTTCAATCAGGTTCCATTTCCATACTCTAATAGCAAACCATCTCGCGAGTGGATTAATATTTTCCGGAACAAATATTTTCAACCGGAGTACACAGCGGCACTAGCGGACGTCCTGGTAACAATCTAAGCATGGTTGAGAAGAAGGTTGATAAAGATGCTCTTATGATTTCCAGAATCACAAAGCTCGTTATCATACTGAGATGGATTTGATCATGGAAGCATTTGACTATATTAGCACATATTGTTTGAAAGTTTATAAGCAACGTAAATACAAAACTGAAACCTAAGATTTTCATAATGGAACCATGAATTACGCGAAATCTTTATCAACCTAAGCATTTTCAAGAAACTTCCGTTCTAGAATAATCCAAATGTAAAAGGTGGAAAAGAAGAAGCCGAATTTCAGGCTCACAGCTTCGATTCAGGGGAATATTCTGTCATTAACAAAAACCACTGCAAGCACATAATTGAACATACTCACGCCACTGCCGAAAAAAATGAATACATAGAATAGTTATTAGTTCAGTGTCACCAACTGTTAAGGAGGATGGCCAACATGAAGTTTCATGGGAGACAAGTATATACAAACCCGGTCACGGGGAACATGACCCCGGTACAACAAATATTGAACGACTTTAGTGGCCTGCGTGATCAGTGTGGGGTTGAATTGAAGTTAAAATGGTTTGTTGACGAGTTCTGAGCTGTGATCTTGTCTTCTCGATGTATAGTCATTTCTGATGTACTATTTATAAGCGCAGAAGCTAAAGAAAATATGGTCAAAGTGAGGCAAAAGCTTTGATTCACAGAGATGATCACTGGAATCAGTGATACTTCAAGCATAATCAATTCAAAATAGCATGATAATAACTTTCACATAAGTGCACAGATAATCATAACAAAGAGCAGTGTCATTAATAAGCAATTATTCAAAACTAATTGTGTTTACAGCTATCGCACAATGCACACGCGCACTTATAGACTGATGTTGAGGAAATACAACTCGTATAGGAAACTGATTCCTACCCATAAAGGGGAGCAATTGTCTGTGGTGAAAAAGTTGAACGGCTCCCAAAGCTGTTATGGCATCCCAGCTATTTAAATAGCTTTCAATGGAATTCATGGAAAAGGTGAAGTCCCTATTTTGCAGCTGAACACGCTTGCAAATCCGAAAGTTTCCATAAATTTCGGATGAAGATGACGAAGGAAATGAAGGATTTGCTGAGGCCCACATATTCAATAAGGGGTCTAATAAATATAATGCATAAAAAACGCTGCCATAAACTTACAAAACATCGTCTTATATTCACTATATCGAATAGAAATAGTTAATAAGAATTGAACTATGTGAAAGAATAAAGGGCAAAGTGGTGAGACAAAACAGTGAAGGAATGTTGCGTACAGCTGTGAAGAAAGAACTATCTGCAGACACTTCAATACTTCTTGGAAATCTTATTTTCATAATGAAAAGTCAAAAAGTGACCCTTACAAAGGTAACAAAACTTTATCGTCAGCCAGGATTTGAACCCAGATCTCACTCTTTTCGGGAACGTCTGCGTCTGCTAACAGTTGCACCACCGACGCTTATCTTGCAGAGCACTCTGTTTACGCTACAATGCGTTATCTGTCAACAGCCAACTGTCTACGGTCTGGCGGGGCAGTCGTTATCGGCATTGGACTAAAGTGGCATTGAAACAAAATGTTTTTTGCAGAGCACTCCACATTATTGGGTATATTACAAGATTAGACCACCGAGGAGGCGATCAAATAAACGAATTGCGACTGATTATCGGTAACAAAATAGTCAATGATTTGTAGTTATGGTTTATTCCATGACATATTCTAATAGAGTGGTGCAGAAGGAATGATGGCTTTTCAGCTTTGATATGCTAGCACTAGTTTTACAAAGTTACTGAGGAATGAAATTATAAACTTCCGAAAGTGGTAGTTCTCCTACAGTATTTTCGGGGGATTTTTATATTGCTGGTAGACGAAATTAGTACACGTCGAGATAAATAAAATTTTGATCTGAAAAATATTGAATATACCAGCCAAGAACAATCGCGTATACAATGCTCTGTGTTCGGTAATAATTTCACTGGATATAGAGTGTAAAACGTTCGTCGTCGCTAACTCGCAGTGTGGGGACTGGAGCACCCACAGAGATTAGCAAAAGACGAGAAAGGGTAACTGCCCGACTGACGAGATCGCAAGATCGAAACACGTGTAGCGGGCTCTATAAGTCAGCCCTCATTGACAGACCACTGACATGCGTGGCTCAAATAATGATTATCAAGCATATTAAATATTTCGATTTGAAAGATAAGTCGCACTGCGAAATCTTCAGGAAATTTCGCAACATAGCTTCATATCAGAGCGCATGTGGTGCAGTGGTTAGAGGTGCTCTGCGTCGCACACGAAATCAATGATTTGATCTCGCGCTCATGGCTCACCAAGCAATCCATCCCTCTGGAGTCGGTGAATTGGTACCAGACTGGTCTCAGACTTGTTTGGGAGGATAAGCAGCACTGATCCGGTTCAGCGGTAGGCCACCGCGACATTCTAAAGGCCAGATATGCATTCAATCCCCTCAATGGAAGTTAAAATTGAACACGAATGCATGGCGCATCTCTTAGGGATTGGTCAACACCGAGAGCTTTAGAGCATCAAAGCTTTACCTCCATATTTGACAGCTTTTTCGAGAGCTCGCTCGAAATTCAATACATCCTAGCATCATATTGGAAGCCGTTCATGACGTCTCTTGCACCATGTCGAGAGTTCGATGAACGTTTTAGCTTATTTTAGCAAGACTCATCAGTTGCAGGTTTCTTTCGATTCAGCCAGTCCCTACATACAAGGGAATCGGCGCCAAACCACGTAAAGTGATAAAATTCTCTAATACTACGGTGGCAGGATATCACTGCATGTCGAGTGATAAGATCACCTGACATTGCAGCAATCAACAATCAATTAATCAGGGCTGGTCAATTGCATGATACCTTTCTTTATATTTGACTGTTTATTCCAGACTTCACTGGAAATTTGTAACATCCTAACAACATCTACTGTTAATCATTACAATTTCAGGTGATCTTTACACTTGATATGCAGTGATTTGTTATCATTGCTACGTCGGGTGATCTTATTCACCTTACACGCAGCACAACATGTCCGGCGTCAATTGCCTTCTATGTAAGGATTGGCTGAACTGAAGGGCACGTGCTACTGATGAGGTTTAGAAGCGCGAAATGTATGTCAAGCACTAGAGAAATCATAGCAGACCTCTTGAAAAACTCAAAATATAATGTCATGATGTGTTGAAGTTTACAACATCGTTGTCGATTGCGTTGTGGAGTATTAACACTCAGCATGATTGAATTTTATGTGTTCAAATGTTCTGAAATTACATGTCGTAGTTCCGACGCATTTCGTCAATTAATCGAACCATACATAGATTTTGGGTATTGTTTGAAACTTTCATTTTGGTAAAACCACTTGATTCAGCAACGTAATATGTCTTAAAGACCATTCTCTATCGCACACCTTAATGTGGATGAGGTAACGTGGAATTCATAACCAATCCATTATTGCTCAGTCAATAAGAAATCATAATATATTTGCGTTGTAAAATGTTAAGCAATTGCTAGATATTTATACAATTTCGCTAACAGCATTCAAAGACTTCGCATCAATGGTAGCTTCCATGTAGTTGTCATCAAGTACTAATTAGCGCACTTGTGCTTCATCAAAATTAAGGCTTATCTTTCCAAAAAAAAAAAAAACAAACATCCAGTGCATAAAGTCTTGAAAGCTGTCCATTGATTCTCGCTCTGATTGGATTGCGAAAGCCGAAAAATTGTGAACTCTTCCGTGATTTGAACAAAGTAATGCCGGCTTTTTTAAAACTAAACTTTACTATTAGATAGTTAAGCGTTGTATGATTGAGATTATCATAGAATTTTGAAAGAAGCTTTTTTTATTTTCATGAAAGTGCCGCTGTAATATCTACTCACTTATCTCTTCCATATTCAAAGTTATTTTTTTTCCTGTGCAGACTTCAGTATAGTACATTTCGCATTCAGTTCTTTTTTCATCATATTCGTGAATGACATAGAATTCTGGATGTGCATATTTGTCGAATCATTACCGCATCGCGTCACAACGAGCATCACAATTACTCGGCCACAGTTTTCTCTGCCATCCGACCATTGCTTTGTATATAACACCTTTTATTGGAGTTCGGCCATCAAATACACCTCTGTCAAAATCTCTACGAATTTTGCAGCAAAGTGCCAGGTTAATACTGAATATGCGACTTTATTTCATGTTATATTCTACAACAATGGGGTTTTTTCAGACATTATTTTATACTTTTTCCACTCTAATTTGCATAAAGGATGAAGGATAAAGCTTCCAGCGTTGGTCGATTTCTGGGAAGTGCTTCATGTAGTTTATTTTATCAGGCTTCGTTAGAGATGAGTGAATGCAATCCTGGCTTTTACAAAGACTCACAACTGCTCACCGATACAACAATTCAGTGAAGCTATAATTCATGAGAATTTTGGACATAAAGTGCTTAGAATAAGCTTTGCGTAGAAAAAACAACGTAAATTCAACATGAAAATGAAGTAGCGCATTCGGTATCAGTTTCTGTATATCTTTGGAAAAAATTCTCGGAAATTCTGAAAATGTTGCGCTTGACAAGTGAACTTTGGTGAAAAATGTCATATAAAGTGGAAATATTGAGTAGATGAAGACTTTCTTTCATAATTTTGTGATACTCCTGACCACACATCATTTAAGCACCGAAAATTTTTAGTAAATTTCTTGAAAAAGCAGCCTTCTTTTGTTCAAATCGCGAAGATGTTCACAGTTTTTTGGTCGCCTCGAAATCAAGTGTGACTCGTAATTCTGAGGTGGATGCAGACCGAAATCTAATTAGAGCGTGGATCAGTGGGCAGCTCAAAAGGGATAATGCATTGTTATATGACTTTTTTGCAGGAAATAAGCTTCAATGATGACAAAATACATGAGCGTCAGCCAGTATCTGATAGTGACCACATGAAAGCGAGACTAGAATCAGAGTGTTCAAATGTTGCTAGAGAGGTTGCGGATGAACACTCAGCAACTACTTCACATTCTGAAAGCGATTATGATTAGTGATTTCCATATAATTTTTTTTATAAATTCTACAGTTCCCGGACACATTGTGATGTGTCACGTAGAGTAGCCGAGCGATGCACGGCTCTGTTAAGATAAGTGTACCCTTCTATTTTAGAAAATCCGATTTTTATTCGACGGTTATAAGCAAGCATTTTCCGTAGGCAATACTGTGAAGACTCTAATAACTTCTACTTGAATTTAGCAAAGTTGATTGTGGGCTAAGATATGCAAACACAGTCTGGAATCGCAAAAAAATCGGGCATTAAATTTGTATGCATGGACTGGAAACAAACGTTAGTCACCGAAAAATCTAATATTCTAAATCAGAAGTATAAGTGCCATTAGACCTCAGCATTATCAACTCAAACTAAATTATGACTCTTTTACTAAAACTCTTCCCCCAACCGACCATCTATTTTACTTGAAGCACGCGCTCTGTGGTAATGTGATATCTGACGTTCGGCAAATTCGTTTCTATTTTTTGGTTCGTCTAAGACACATAAATTGTGATGTATGGCGCCTCATTAGCGACCTTTTTATCTAATAAATCAAACGTTGAGCTTTTATCAGTAAACGGTCACCTAAATTAATTGTGAATAGATTTATGCTATTCATAGAGAACTTTAGCTAAACAATTGAATGTGTTGCGGTATAGTACGTATGCTTTGAGGGAGGAGAAACTTGCGAAACGTCAGATAATATTTTGTAGAAGACACAAGAGCCCGCGTAAATCTCAGAAAAAAAGATAATTCGCAGGACACTACCGAAAATAATTAGTGTTTTTTGTTAAACAGACACAAAACTATCAATGCATTCTTGTTGTTTTCTGACCATTGCTCCGGCGCTCTTTCATGAAAGCCGGAAGGGTCACACTGGTCGTAATGTGCCTGCCACATAATCTCTCATGTCAAGCAAAAAAAAACTCAAAGCGAAATTTGAAAGGAATGAAGAACACTTTTTGAAATTATTTATAGTTTTTGTAAGCATATAGCAGTAGTGGAAAGGTCAAATGGATACGTAGCTCACTTAGACAAACATTTTTTCCACCAAAGCAAAAATGTTTGTACATAGATTTTTGAACTGCAACGTAAAACAGATTCTATCTTTCTTTTCGAGCGTTTTCCAAGACCACGTTCAAATTTCAATATGTCAGATAATCATTTTTGAGCCACGCATGTCGTTTGGTCAGTTGAAAATGAGCTGACCTATAGAGCCCGATACACGTCGTCTACTCTTAGTAAAGGGGACTGAGCATCCCGAGAGGATTGGTTAAAGACAAAGGTGCCCGACTGACGAGATCGTCAAGGTCGAAACACTGTATCGGGCTCTACTAGTCAGTCCCTTTTTAATAGGTCACATGACATGCGTAGCTCAAAAATGATTTTTTGGCATAAAAAGATTCTTCTGAAATTCTCATATTTATTTCTTGTAGTTCGCCCACTTGTTCCCGGGGACCAGCCGAGCAGACCCTTTATGGCATGAAGTGGGCCTGACTAAGATCTACTCTAATCGATCAGAGCTATGCGCCATACTGTTATACATCGTTTATCTTGTATGTTGTTTATATCGTTTATCGATGAAGCGCATCTTCGTATAGCTCACATGTCCTATTTAATGAATGCACTTCTAGTCTCTTGTTATGTACAGAAGTTTTTCTACATTTTCTTGAGGATCTGAGGAGTGATAGCCTTGATTTGTAATTCCATGTGATCGTAACCTGCTGTTGTAAAGCACCCCTATTTTTTTGTCACTGCTAATATCTTCGACATAAGACCGTATGAGGTATATTTGCCATCTCCTATTCTACTGTTAGGACGCACAGTGCCCTGTTGTGCAGAGACGGTCATACAGGCGTTTGCGAGGCAATTGACGAAGCGACGTATCAGGTAAAGTTTCTAAATCTACTACGCACTTTAGCATTTTATTTGACCCATCATCCAGCGTTTTTTCACTTTGCGGATCCCAGTACTTCTAGTATTCTATTCGTTTTTTCGTTTTCTTTTTGAAAGGCATAGAATACTGGTTGAGCGAGTTTCCTTGAAATTTTGAGGATAGCCTTGCTGTGGCGCTCCAGAGGACGTTGATGTTGATTGCCGTAGAGGAGTGGGGCAAAGCTCGGCTCCACGCGCTCCGTGACCAACGTCACAACCACTCTGTCACGGAGCCCTCTTCTCCGTACTATGAGCACATTTTTGCGCGGCTATCATGGCACTGTACGACAGGTGCCGACTTCAAGTGCTCTATGTGAATTTTTAGAGACTGATTGCTTTTGTTTGATATTATTAACACAAGTTGTTGACCCAATATGGGGAGTGCTGTGCAAAAACGTTTGCGTCAGCCGGGATTCGAACCCAGATCTCACTCTTTCCGGGAGCGTATGCTAACCGTTGCACTCAACGGAAAAAGTGAGATTTGGGTTCGAATCCCGGCTGACGCAAACATTTCTGCACAGCACTCCACATATTGGGTATACTATAACATTACCACTGCAAGTGGCAGTCAAGAATAAAGGAATTTAGATAAGTTGTTGATTTCGGTATGTCACATTGACAAGCTGCTAACAATATCATCATTATGTAAAATATGACACAATAGAATCCATGCCTTAAAAATGTAGGTCTCATATGAAAACTAGGGATTTCTAAGACAACTGAGCGCTCCTTTACTAATACTACGTTTACAGAAGCCCCTCAAATCATAATCTGCCAATAGTTTCGTATTGGTGAGGTTTTCTTAGAATAGAAGTTTTGCTGTGTAAGTGCCAATGAATCCTCTGTAAAGTTTGAAGAACAGGCAAACTTTCCAAAAAAAAAAAATTCTATCCTTTATTTCGCTAGTAACACAGGCTGAAGATCTTCTTTCCAAAAGCCAATCTTTGTTTTGTAATCTCCATTATCCGAACTAACGAAGTACTGAAGTCTAGTGGATTTGCTTTTTTTTAGAAAAATTTGAGAGTACTGAACGCACTCTTTAAAATGCGATTGCATTCAACAAAATTTTCTATCTGGAACTAAGGATTCTCAAGACAATCATACGTTCTTTTTACTTTTAAGACATTCAAGTGAGTCCTTTTATGCTAATCTATTTTTTTAGCACTAAAGTTTCCGGAAAAAACAAAATATCTTTGTATAATACCGAAAAATACGTTGTGAAGTATGGAAAATGAACAGCGATTGCAAGACGTTATCTTTTTTCTAAATGAGGCATACCATTAGCATAATTTTACATAACAAGACTACTATTGAAGTTAGAATTTCCCAAGCTATCGACTCACCACAGAAATCAAAAAATGAGAGAAAATGTTCAGTAATAGTTGAATTTTAGTTCCTTCTTCAAAGATGTTGTTTACTCTTTGAAAAATGTAAGATTTTAGAAAACATTGGCGTTTATTTCACAATCAATCATACAGGAGTCTCCTTGATAATATATCATTATTCCAAAGATTGTTTTTTTTCAAACTTAGTGAATCCAAGCATGTTCTGGGACACGCATCAATCTTCGTAGCCTTCCAAATTGGACGACCTTCCGCAAGATGCTAAAGGAATTGCTGGCGCAGCAACTGACCATCGCTAGTGATTACGAAAAGGAACCATTCAAAGTGATTGAAATCTTATGAAACTAAATCAAAAAGGAGGGATAGATCCATGACGGAAATGATGGCATGATAAGCACAAACGGAAAATACTTTGTAATTGTCTTTTAGGAGAGGTGAAGTAAGGTCCGTAAGTTAATCAAAAAGCGTCTGAAAACAGCGATTTGGAAAACTCTGTGGGACTTGTAGGATATTTACACAACACGTCGATGATCGGAGTAGAACCGCCTGTATGACCGTTTATGCAATGTATCTATCTTCACGATAGAGGAAGAGATCTGGTAGAGTTTGAGTATGATATACCTTGTATCTTCTAAGAGACGTGGTAAGAGTCATAAGGGAAACGGGAGGATCATTTTCAAAGAACAAAAATGAAAGTTGAAGAGTCGGACAGTACTTCCCTGTGTACTCACAGGGCAGAGAGTCATGACTGTGATGGATTTGAAGTGATGGTGTAAATTGTGGAATGATTCTTGGCGTGGGAACCTTTCGGCTTCTTACGTGAATTTAATGAGTCTTCAGGCGGATAAGGAAAAGTGTCTACACGCATAAGTGATTATGACGTACATCTCAGTTCATTTTCTACTTTTAGTAAGTTAATTACTCATACTCTGTGACGACACAGCGCCCACCTTCCCACGTGGGAAGTTGAACGATGAATTTCCCTCGATAGGCAAGTTTTCAATTTGATTTCAAAATAGATTCACATTGGATACAGAAAATCCTAACTGAATCATCAGATCAGGTACAACGTAAATTGATTGATTAGATTTGGTGCAACAAATCACGTCGTTTTGTAAGCTGAAATTACTGAAACGTCAGACTCCACTATACAAGAAAGTATGCCAATCTCATACAAGCTTTAAAAGAGAACAGCTTGTAATATATTCACGATTATAATTGCCAAAGTATAGTAAAAGTCGCACTTCCGATTAACTGATTAATAACAGCATTCAATAATGTTGAGCGGTATGCAAAACTCTTGACGGAAGAAATCCAACGCAGTTCATCCTTATTAAGGGCGCGTGCTGATCAATTACACTATCAGCACTACTATTCCGCCTTTACTCTTTCTGCAACATAAGGCATCGATTTCTCAGTAACTACTCGTCAAAGGTTGACTTGCAAGCACATATCGGCAACGAACCCAATTACGCTTACAACTATTGAATATACTTTTTTCATGCAGCACACGCTTTGGAAAGAGTGAATTGCGGGTTGTATTCCCTTTTGAGTTCTCATAGTTTTGCATATTATCCAAAATTACCGGGTATATATTTGTAACAGCATACCACCACTCAAAGCGGTAAATAGAAAGATATTTAGTTGGTTATGAATAAGTATTGGGTTTTCCGAGGACTAATGTCGAACTTTGGAGCGCCGTGGCCGAGTGGTTGTGATGCTCGTCGCGATGCGCGTCCACCCTCCAAACTTTCTCCCGGCGGTCAACGACAACGCCCTACGGAACGCCACAGCATGGCTATTCTTGAGATTGCAAGGAGACATGCTCGATCAGTACTCTTCGTCAATCAAGAAGAAAACGAAAAACGAATCGAATGCTAAAAGCACCGGGATTGCACAATATAAAAATTATGATGACAGGCCGTTCAATTAGATAAATAATTAATGAATAATAATGTCGAACTTCAGGCTGTGTTTTGGAGTAAAATATTTCCGCCTAAATAAGCTTTGTCAAATTTGAGTAGGGTCATCGTGATCTTAACATTGTGGCAAAGAGGGAGCATGTTTGCATATACCTATCGATCAAAAAATCCAAGTTCGCAGAGGTAAGGAATTCATCGATTTTGCTTTGGCCTAAATTTGGTCTCTAAAGCATTTCTTGCACCTGGATTTGTCAGAATACTTGAAAAAGTGATAGTCAGTAAGTGAGAGGTAAGTTTGATTAATGAGTGAGAGTTCCATAATCCAGTCTGACCAACCTATGCAGCTAGTTGAACAAGAGACGTTACCGCTATTTATCATAGAAAATATTGCTCCCCTTCTCTTGACAAATACGGGGCGTTCCTGTTTACGTCGATTTGTTGTACGCAGTTCTATGTCGTAATCGTACTACACAATTTGAATACTGCAACAAATCGGAGGAATCGTAATCATAGAACGGTCATCGTGATTGTTCAATGAAATTTTTGCTTGATCTCTCCCTGATGCAACTTTTATCTAAGATACTGCGTTGAGATTTTGCTCTGTTCAGCCCTTAAGCTGATGGACGTTGATTATCAGCGAGGCTCCATATCGTGGAGCGCTTCCAATGCGGCCGGAAAACGTGTGGTTTTATTTGAGCAGAAGAAGCTCCAGCGATCGCTCTAATTGAAGATTTATATAAATGTCGTTCAATTCATGCCCCATGAATTTGTCAAAATTCGCCAGCTCCAAAGGTAGCAGCTTCGTAATAGTTACATTCTGTTCTTCAGGCTCTCAAGAAATGTGTGTGCATCGACTACCACCAAACTCGTCAATTCATCATTGCCACTGGCTGAAGGTCGTTCGCAACATCCATTCTCTTTATCTCTAAATTCACCACAACGAAATTAACGAATCGAAGTCGGATTGTGCACTTTTGAGCATCTGCTTGTTCCCATATCTGATTGATGTTGATTAGCCTGGGTAGGTTACACCCGGCTTAAAATTGCAGTGTTAGGTTTTAACTACTTTTCTGATCATAAGTTTGTCAAAAGCTGTGTTTATTCTGCTTCCTCAGACTTTTGCCAGTATGATGTCGCTTGAAAAAATCTTCATCCCGTTAAAATTCCTCGGTTATGCCTTCCTTGAAATACCAATGATTGGAGTCTATTGTTCGCAGTCATTCATTTTACCAAGGTAAACCTTTGTGGTTGCCGCGAGAAATCCAACAAGTAAACAATGAAATGAAGTAGCCTCGCTCGGAGCTGTTCTTTGAACGAATTATTGCTGACTAATTTTCGGCCTGTAATGCTCTCTTTTTAAGGCGACATTCCATCGTGAAGCACTCGGTATCATATGAAATTATACACAGCAGTAAGGTCTTTAGAAACTAACTTTTACTCAAAAGCCTCTTTGGAATAGAAGAGTGTATGTGGCGCAGTTGTTAGAGGCATCCTGCGAAATCACTTAGTCAGTGATGCGTTTCCGATTTCCAAACTCATCAAGTCATCGATTCCCTCAGGTGCCAGTGAAATGCTGACCGACTTCTCGAAGATTGTAGGAACGCTCAAGTGATGCATCAGTATGCCAGCACGGATAAAATACAAATACGCATTCAATGGTCTTCTAAGATATCTAATGGAGTTGATGCGGAGCTTAATCTTCGCAGCCAATCAACATTGAAAGCTTTATACTTTGTCCTTTGTGCAAATTAACAAAAATGCATAAAATGAACTTTGCAATCAAAGTCGCTGTTGCAAAAATGAAAATAAAGTAGCTTATCCGATTATAAATTCTAAGCACCATAAAATCCCTCCACTCTTCTCATTAAAGCGTTTGGCAAGTGAATTTCTTCAAAATGCTGCATGGAGTAACAACATTATATGAGTGGGGAAATGCTTCTTTTACTCCGTGATATTCCTAACAATACAGCAACTAACTATCGAAAATCTGTAGTATATCGCTGGAATTAGCCGGCATTACCGTGCTTCAATCAAGAATAATTCACAGTTGTTGGCTTCCTCAAAATCAACTGTCATAACATCTGTGTTGAGTTGTCACGTTAACTTCAGATTAAGTGTGTGCCATGGACAGCTCACAAAAACTTGATGTATTGCTTGTTAACTTTTTTGCAAAGATAAGTTTCGATGACGATTAGAGACAGGTGTTTCAGCTTTCGACGGCGGCCATAGGGAAGCGATAGTTGAAGCGTATTCCTCAAATGTTAATGGTGTCGTTGCGAAATTAAAAGTATCCACGGTTTTATGACATCTGAAAGAATCTAGAAGTGCCTGATTCGTATGTAGAACGTTTGCCTTTCGCAGTGCTATCCTATGGTTTTGTACTTTTGAACTGTCACTCTCTTCTTTTCCCTCACGTCTTTTCTACCTAATCTCTATTTAGGTATTATAATACTAACGGCCGCTTCAACATCGGTCTCGATCAACTTCTAACAAAGAGCTGTAATGAAAAAGTGAAGACGAGGGAAATGTCGTAAGCCTGTTGAGCTCCCTACTAGACACTCTATAGAAGGCAACTGGAAGGAAAAAGATCAAATAATTGATAAGCTGGTGTAAAATAGTCAAGTTGTAATATCACACAGCCTCCTTTTCTTCGATAAATGTAAGACTACTATAAATCGACAAATAGAAGATTGTAGCACATTAACACAAACGACGGCCACATTCACAGACAACCAGACACTTCTCATAAGTTATATAGCCGAAAATTGAGATTTGGCGGTGAGCAGAATGAATTCATGTTAAACGGACATATGTATCGCATCAAGCGACATTTTCTGAATAGATAAAAAAGTCAATGGGTAATTGCTTTGAGCTCGGATTGCTAGGATACCACACCTGAGGAATTATTCCAGTACGCATTCCGCTTCTGTTTGCCACCTTATTTCAGCGCGTGTTATGACGAAAACAAGATTTCATTACTAGTGAAAATATCCATTTGTTTCCCTAATCTGACTACTAGCGGCAGAAAATAATAGCTCAAACTTTATTTGTGTGCAAAGACGTTCTATGAGCCACATTTGAGAGTTCATAAGCAGGAAAGGTATGCATGTCAGCGACAATAGTAGAGATTCAAGGTGGTTTCTCTCTGATTGATTTTAAGACAACACAAAAACATTTGTGGTATTTGAAAAATGCGGTTTTTTCTTCTATCTGAGAAGAAATGTAAAGTCTAAAACCGAAAGATAAACAAAGAGTAGGGCAAACGTCAAGGATTTTTGGAAAAGCCAATTATTCACCAGCTTAAAGTCATCACATCTCGTCCCATACACACTCATTACTACACATAAACTCATTCTAATGTTGCTCCTGCGTCTACCGACCTCATTTGAGCTTAACAATAGTCAGTTGTAAACATTATCACAATTGAATGTTTTTAGACCTTGCCATAAACATTCACTATAACTTCTGAAAATGTTCAGAACCTTTCCGAGGTTGGGACGTCAGTGGCATACGTACGCTTCGGCAGTACTGCCCGCTTCATAGGTGCCACACGACCCAAACTGATCGCTACTTCATAGCAGAAATGAGCAAACGTGTTTTTGGGTGACAACATGTGTTATTGTGTTACCACCATTTTTTAGTCCCTGGATTACGTCTGGCAGTGAATATATACGCATGAGTAAATGATGAAAAACCTGAAAACCTCTGAACATTCTCACAGACTACATTAAATGTATGCAGGGTCAAAACTGTTGATTGGAAGTATGTCGGCATATTCAGTACCGACCGTAATCCATCGACTAAGAATGGTGATAGCATAATAACACGTGCTATCACCGTAACGTCTTCCCATCCCTGTTATAAAGTCGGATACTGCGAGATGTGTGACACGTTTGAAGCGGGCAATACAGCAAAACCTACGCATGCCACCGACGTACAAACCTCGAAAAGGCTCTAAAATTCTCACAGACTATGATCAGTTTGAGCTCGATTCGATGCTTAAGATGACATATTTCAAGTCTCACCTTCACAAAATTATCAAGTCGTATACCAGCCTATTTTTTTAGCTACAAAGTCTTCCTCTGTCATCTGGATCTGCACAGCCAAGCCTATGTATGTAATGCAGTCATTCTCACGGCGCTCTACATAATGCAATTGTTTAGAATGATGCTGCATTATGGACCATTAGCAAAGTCTTCATGGAAAATTGAGAGAAATAAGTATAGACTGCTGGCGTTACTTCTAACACACTACTTAGGTGGTCCGAAAATTACTATGGAGAACTTAGAAGGCTACAATGGCACAAACATTATCACCTAGCCTTGGCATTGCCTCTAAGGTTTAATCTCTGTTGCCAATTGTTGTCCATTGAGTCGATTTTTTTTTGTTTGACCGCTTGCAACGGTGGTATGATATTTCAGATTTACCCAGTGATGTAAAGTGATATGCAAAACTTTTTCCATCAGTTGGGACTCGATCCCACCTCTCACTCTATTCGGGGGCGCGTTGTCTAATCCAGTATCTTCAGCTTGACTGAGTTCAATGCCGACACGGACTACGCGGGCCAAGCCATTGACGGTTGGCGGTAGACAGGTAGATGCGTTTCATCGTAAAAAGAGTGGTATGCATAATGGGCGTTATAGTGCAACGGGTTAGAGAACGCGTTTTCGAATAGAAGAGATGTGGGTTTGAGTCCCGCCTGACGAAAAAGCTGTGCATATCACTCTACATTATTGGGTGTTGTTCATTACTTTACTGTCGATACAAAACTTTCTCATTATGTATAATAATAATCATATATAATAATATAATATAATTATATATAATACATAATAATATATAATTATACATAATATATAAAATAATTTACAAATTACATAATCAAATACCAAAAAAGATTTTTTCTCATCTGCTTTACACATAAAAAGACGGACAATTGCTTCGAACTATTGATGGAATAGTCAGAGTATAGTAGGTCTACATGAGAAAACATTCAGAGAACTGGCATCCATTTTTGAACGTTCAAACTCATCTCTGCGAAAGTGGCTGTATTAAGAAGCGAAATCAAAGGCCAAGCAGCAGAAAAATACTGCGCACATTTTTCCTCTCATCCTTCGTACATTAAAGACACTTATGAATAATATTGGTTAAACATCAAACATTTGTGCGCAGTAGAAAAGTAAAGGGATAAATCGCCAAATTTGGCATGATGACTAGCTATTTCCGATAGCTATGATGTAGCAGCCATTATTTTCATACCAAATAATGTATGCCTCAGAACAACAAGTCAAATGTATACAAGTCAAACAAGATATATTCCTTCTTAAAAACCCTTCGTATCAAACGAGATACGTAATGAAATAAAACCAAAAGAGAAATAGGTCTGGTCATTATTTTTGAGCCATGCATGTGGTCTTTAATGGGCATATGGGCAGCGAAGAGAGTATAAGAATTTCTTGTAAGAATTACAGCAAAAAGAAGAAGAAGATAAAACGTTGCAAATGCGAAAGGTCAACGACGAGATAAGCAACTGGGATCAGTACCGGACTTTATAAATGCATATCAATGTTGCCTTCACTCAAATTCCGAGTCGGATGATGACAAAAAATCAATTAGGAGAAATTCTAGACACCAGAATTTGCATAATCTGAGAAAGAAGGAAAAAATGCCATTGAACCAAAAAAAAATCTAGGAAAAGTCATGCAAAGCAAACCTACTGCTGTGACGTCTGCCTTTCTTGAAGGAAAAATGTAACCACGCTAGTGCATGGCAGTAGAGGAGTAGCACTTCACAGACGGAAAGCCTTGCAAAATAATGAAGATTTTGCTCAATATGTACATATTGTGTTGGGAAAGCAGCTTCGCATAAATATGCAAGAGAAAACCATCGAATAGAGAGCTTCAGATATTTTCTGAGTTCGCTATATGCCTCATCAAACAGTTTAGTAACCAATGAAGCCAAGATTGAACTCAAAAAACTCTTTGTCGCGTCAGTCCACTGCAAAGGATGCCCATCACTGAACGACGTCTTTCATCGGGATCAGTTATTCTTCCCAAATTGTTCGGACTCTTTCTTTGCTCCAGATTCGGACGAAATTCGATTACTTCGGATGATGAAAGTGCATTCTTACTAGTCCAACTTTATGAGGATGACTTCGTTGTTGCAAACAGCTCGTGGTTACTCAGTCACAAGACACCTCCTATCCAATCAGCACTAGAAATCGTCTCACTAGAGTCGTCCTCGAACTAGTTACATCCCCGTTGCTTCTAACAGGAGTGATTTATTTCTACCTAGACTAGCGCAGATAGGATTGTGAATTAATTCAAGAATCAGAGGGTATCTTATGGTTCAGCAACTTATTTTAATAGCCGTCGACTTGGGAAGATCTCTACATGTCTGCACACGTATAAAACAAAGATCCAGCAATTCTAATAAATCTTAGTAATATCATATAATTCCAAAATAATTGAGACTGAATGGAATACTCATTCAAAATGCACACATGACTATTGTTACAAAAAACGCATCAGGTCATTATAACAAGAACAGTCGCTGTCGCTTCAGCTTATATATGATGCTATGGGACTATTATTACTATTCCAATGTATCTCATAATTGTTATTTGAGCCAGCTTGTCACAGGGTCTGCTAATGGACTCTTATACAGCCCGATATACGTGTTTCGACCTTGACAGTCTCGTCAGTCGGGGAGAAAGCTACGTCTTTTAGCCAATCCTCTGTGGGTGCTCCACTCCCACACTAAGAGTAGGTGACGACGAACGACACTACACCACTGCACTACACTGCAGTCAAGTGAAGATCACTAGATCGGCAGTTTTGTGCAGTTTTGCTCATGGCCAGTATTTTGAAATGTATTATACCGTTTGCTTCGAGTGTTCTCTTAAGATCACGCTCAAATTTCAGTATATCTTATAGTATGCGGACTGGAGCACCCACAGAGGATTGGCTAAAAGACGTGACGAGACTGTCAAGATCGAAACACGTGTATCGGGGTGTACGAGAGCCCATTAACATATCACATGACAAGTTGTGGCTCAGGTAACAACTGGGAGATATTTTTAGATTTGAGCGTAGTCTAAAGAAAGCACTCAAACCGAACGGTAACATTACTGTTGTTTCTTGGAGCAAGGCATCCTTACACTCCCTTCTGGAAGATATTTATGACTGGAACAATAATTTGCCAGATTCATGTATAGAGCAGTGGACCAATATATGCACAAAAATGCAGGGCTTTACAATACCTTTAGCACGTTGCATTAGCTCAAAGAATGGCAACTACACTCTAGCAACCTTTGCCGACGTCGAAATGAAGCTATCGCTACTTGCATCTGCCCGCGATCTAATCATTCAACGAATCTTATTGTATTAAAAGGCGGGCTACTCTCACTGGAGTCTCAATAACGCCAAAGATAAGACTAGACGTTTTTACTCTAGCACCCATAGTAACAGGCGTCGAAGCAATCTAGCCTCAAGAGTAGTTAAGATTCAAGGATATCTAATTGTTTCAGATTCAAAAGCGTATTTGGTTGGATAAGTGCAAACGCGACGTGTTAAACTCAGAGTATAAAAATGATTTATGGAAGTAAAAAAAAAATTGTCAAGCATTTCCAAATCATCTGTTCTCGTTGCACCCCCTTCGGCTACATTTTGGTGCATTTCGGTTGTCGCACTCCATTTTACACCCCTTTTCCACGTTTCAAAAATTTTAGCGGTCATTTTGTTAACCTAAATATTTAAGGATGCAACATTGTGCATGCTTTTTTGTAGATAACTCATAGTTGTGCTGATCAACAAAAATCAAAAATACTTTCACGTTTGACAATTAGTAGTGGAGGTATTTTTTTTTCTCTTTTTGAAACTTTCTCCTCCAATTCGTATATACTCTAGGCTTGCCGAGGCTTTGTTTCGCTTTGTATCACCAAATGAACCAGTTACTAACTAAGCTTGAGTCGAAGCAGCATAGGTCTCATAGTGCAAAAAGCAATCTTCTTTCCATCCTTCCAGTGCTCTATGAAGACTTTTTTGGAACAAAACTCAATTTAGAATCAAGTAGATCGATGCTGTCAAACAACTACTGAAAGTTTTTTCGACTATTCACAGCCCTAGCCGCCTTGGTGTTGTTCGTTGCGAAATGTTGCGCAGTACCAGCCACACACCCATTCATAAACCGTAGGCGAAAACTGCACAATAAGTGTAGGATGCAATAGTACTTCCGCTATTACGTCGCACTAGAAAAGGTTTCCTTAGAAACCAAATATATGAATGATTGTTATAACTCTGAAAAAAGCGAAAAGGCTTCGATCTCAAAGTTTGAAGAATATATCACTTTGAACGTTTTTTACAGAATTTTCTACATTACTTCTGGATTGACTGACTGTCAACTCAATTTTGTAGGCAAGAAGAGATCGCGGCTATAGGAAAGCAACATGGAATTACTGATGGAGGTTTCTTACTCTTACATATACCTTTTCAAAAAAGTACACCCGTTGCGAAGACTTGCGTATGAATAGCCTTGCGTACAAGTATTTCAAGTAGGAACAAGAAGACCCTACCTTAACAAAGAGTTCATAGATCACATCCTGTCGAGAACGTTCGCCACAACTATTCTAACCCACTAACATTAACCGAATTATAACCCACTCAACCAAATGCAACCGAGCTGTAGCAGCATACATGGCCACCAGATTTATATATCTGGTTATCGTATCAACTTCACAACCGTCACATTCGTTTATGCATCTAGGTCGTTTCTTCGCTGCACAGGGAACCCTCTTCGATGCAGAAAACACTTCCAATGAATGTCGGTAATCCATTCAAAACGATTCAAAGATAAAACGTACTGTTGTCAGTCATGAAATATAGTAAAGATATATCTCATAATTAATATCTGCGCGAACATGTCATGTGCTCTATCATGGAATGGACTCATGTGCAGCTCGATAGACGTGTTCGGCCTTTAGCAACCTCGTCAGTCGAGCACGCCCATCGTCTTTAGCCAATCCTTTCGGTGATGCGCCTATCTCCCTACTTAGAGTAGGCAACAACGAACGATTTAGACAACTGCCTTCAAGTGAAATAATCAAGCAGATCGGCAATAGTGTACACTCGAGTGTTCGATAATGATCATGAGATACATTGAAATTTGAGCGTGATTTAGAAATTACTCGAAACAAACAGTATAATGTTTGAAAAATACCACAAAGAACATTCAAAGACTGCCAATCTAGTAATTTATCTAATATGACCGCAATAGTCGATCGTTCGTCGTCGCCAACTCTAAGTAGGGGGATTGGAGCACCCTAAGAGGTTTGGATAAAGACGAAGGGCCTGCCCGACTGACGACGCTGCAATCCGAAACACGTGCATCGGGCTGTACAAGAGCCCATAAAAGACCACATGACATGATGACTCAAATAATAATTTTGAGATATATTGTTATGTGGGCGTGGTCTTGAGAAACACTTGCGACAAGCGGAAGCTGTTTCGTCTGTTCCATGGCCATAGGACTCTTATGATTAATAAATCGAGCTTTGCGAAAGTCTTGGAGCACCAAAACGTTTATTGGAGTATATGAAAACAATGAAAGACGATTCTATAATTGATACACGACCATTATTGATCGTGGAATCACATCCAGCACGATGAGAAATACTCAAACCGATCCCCTTCAGAATTGATAGTAATTCCTTCTCCACCGGATGGACTTGACAAAGAAAAGAGCGGCTCTCTTCACCTCTTACGTCAAACCCACAAGCTATTGTGAGAACAAAAAACCATAGCTTTCTGGGAGCGTCCAAATGGATTAGGAAAGGAATGAAGTACGAAACATTTCCTTGCAAAAAGGCGGATATAGCAACTGCAACCGAGATAGTGTTGAACATAGGTGAGATAAAAGAACTTGTCACGAACGTAAAAAGAGTCGTTAGTAAAACTGTTGTCTCATTACCCGTAAGATCGGCGGATTTCGTAGACCACTGAATGCTTTACTTCCAGCTAAAGATGATGATATGCACTTTCAGGAAAAAACCAGAAAACAATCCGTATCAAAAGCGAGCAACGTTCTTCTAGTCGAATCAGAAGCACATGAATTAAGAAACAATTTGTCCACAGGAAAATCAATTGATAGCAGAGTATAAAAAAAACAATTATAATTTTCTGCCGAGAAAACGTACAAACCACTTAGATTTTCTAATCTCTTCACAATCAACACATATTCCATTGGTTCTCTGCATACTATTCCTAATCACGTCGACAAGTCGATGATCACAAAATCAACCAAACATTGGACATATTGAATGTATAAGTGGAGGAATAGAAATAACATCATCATATCGCGCTTCTCATGGAGTATGTGGATTCCTTCAAGACTTATGACACATCACAAAACTGAAAAAGATCTCACCTACTTTCAAAAATGGTGAGTGCTGCACAGCACGGAACGAGATGGGACAATAGCAGCTCATTACGAAAATTTGGGTTATTTCAGATTAAGCGCACAAATGAAAAACCGATCTCATTCGCTGAAGAAGATTTTTCATGGGAATATTAGTAACCGTTCGAAAGCTGAGACTTCAGGCTAAAACCCCACATCGTCGATTTTCTAGAGCATCCTTTCATAGCAATAAATCATTCAGAAAAAAAATGTTATATACCCTCCATGGCGCCTTCATTTCCCTACACGCATAATTTGCTGGAAGCACGAAAAGCATCTCAGTGTGTAGAGATTTTTCCGGAGTATCAGAAGCATACGTTTTCATCTGAAGTTTCTGATAATCAGGTGAAGAAATCCTCAATTGTAACAATATTTCAAACGTGATCGATCGCCCGCCCCCCGCTTTGTTAATCAACCAACAAACAAGGTCGTCGAAAATGTAAAGCTCGATCGATTTTCTCCGCTAAACCGTGTTTTTTAAAAATAAGCGCAGCGTTGGAATCATTGGAACTTACAATATCTAACGAGTACTGGTAATCCGAAGAAGGAACTTTGTCCGGCAAGATTTGATGCACAAACATTTTCTTCTCTACAGCGCTATGAAAAGAGTTTTTCCA
The DNA here is from genome assembly GCA_019055375.1 of Parelaphostrongylus tenuis. Taxonomy (NCBI): domain Eukaryota; kingdom Metazoa; phylum Nematoda; class Chromadorea; order Rhabditida; family Metastrongylidae; genus Parelaphostrongylus; species Parelaphostrongylus tenuis. Next base: position 63,887 of record JAHQIW010000321.1, read on the forward strand.
AAAAGCAATCATATTCGAGTTCGTCAAAACTTGTGCTACCGAATGAGTACTAGCACCTTAAGGAGTACTGTTCAGTGAAATATGAGCGAGATTGGAAAAAAGCATATTGTTCTGTGAACCATAATTTTATTTTGAACTTTGCAATGCTATAAAAGAGTGTTTTTTGTTTTGATCAACCAGCGGGGTGTGGTTGCAGCCTCAAGTCTCAGCTTTCAAATAGTTGATAACACTCCCATGATAACTTTCTTTCCAATGAATAAGGCCGGTTTTTCATTTGTCCCTCCCCTTCCACAAATGAGAAAGAACCAATTTGTGAAATCACCTGTTCAAAGGCTTCGTTCTGCGATCACTTGAGTAAGATTTTGCGTTCAGGTACAATATTTAATCTAGAGTGTTGGCCGATAGAAGCCATACTGGCTAACTCTATTCTGATCTACTCGATCAATACTAGGTATTATGTCTTATTCGCACTAGTCACGAACGGAAAACTAATTCGGCTTTTGGCGACATTTCTTTGGCGGCTGACAAGATCACAGCATTTCTTTGACTTAACAACATTTCCTCGAACACGGGATTTTCAACAGAATATATTAAACGACTTATAGAAAATCTATCAAAAATCAGAATAGCTGGCGCATAACCACTGGTCAAACTCTTCTCTCATTCTATCGCATTCTGCAGTAATTTGAATGACACACACACCACTAGATAGATACCTCTGAGTGCTGAAGGTTGATTGATTCAATATAATTGCGTGTTATAAGTTACCCACATAGACGCAACATTGCGTGAAATCCGAATCACGTGGAGTTTTGTCGTCCTTGTGAACCGGCGCAGCCAGGCCTTGAGATTGCATGGAAACGTGCTCAATAAGTTTTCTACGACGTTCAGCAAGAAAAAGAGAAATGAGTTGATGTTATGGATATGTGGATCCGCACAGTGAATAAAACTGCAAGACGGGTAAAATAAAGTGTAAGTGGAGTAAGAAGTGGAAAAATGTCTGAAAATGATTTTTAAAATATTTCTCTTGCATTCGTTGGACATAAAAGGCAAGCGTGAAAGCCACACTCTTTAAAGAAAGAAGAAATCGAAGAAGGAACCGAATTTGACACATACGAGCAAATGTGCCAATCACTCTGAACTCCTTAAGTAAGGCCTTCAATTTCATTACGGTTATAATCGATACGGGCAGGAACCTCAAGTGCCACATTTGAAAACATTGCACTTGTATCTAGCAAAAACCCACATCAAATGCGCGTGCATTAGAGCAAACTTCGAATTTTTCAGTGATATGAGATGCTTAACGCTCCACCAAACAAGACATGAGCGCGTACAAGCAAAAATTTCAAGCCGACCGCCGGAATTATCCTCAACATTCAAAGCGATCTGAAAACGCCGTGACCGTCATCACTACGTGTCAAATTGGTAATGCACATACAAGGACATACAAACGTGCAAATGTCGTCGTGACAAGCGTAACATGCACATTGGCGAAACGTGCCTGAGTCGAAATGGTGGGGAAATCGGCAGCAATCACATTATGCTGCAAGCGAAATATTGAGCATTCAAGACTTTATTCTGGCTTCAGTGACTTCGCATTCTGAAATAATGCGCAGGAGCATGCGGATCCATAATTAATAGCTCAAAAGTTGCCGGAGTGTTAAAGTTCATAAACAAAGTGAGTGAAATGTTCAAAAAGCTTCTGTACGAGGAGTCAAACACTGATAAAGTACAAGAAAGGCCAGATCTGGCATAACGCCGATGTCTCATTGCAATAGTATAGAGCAGTAATCATAGATTTATTATGCCTGCTGTTATTGATAGGACTCCTTAGAAATACATCTTGCTCTTGGAGAACGATTGTTTTCTTATTCAGATGATGGCCAGACCAATGATAATTCCTTCCTGCTTCTACTCAAATGCTCTCGCAGCCAAATCGTTCACCGAAAGAACCAATTGATCAAAAGAACCTCGACCACCACAATTCATTCAACAGAAGCTCCATTACTATATCAACAAGTCCACCGTGTGGAAAGAAAGAAATTACAGTGTAATCACCAAAGCCAGGCCATCTTGTCGGGAGGACCTATTAATAGAGCATCTTTTTATAGAACTCAGTATACTCTATAACCGACCAGAAACTGTTAAAGGTTGGTGGCTGATACCAACACAGAGATGTTGAAGATTGAGAGGTGGAGCAAATTTGTCTCGGTAGTGTAGCGCTAGAGCACGTGTTCCCTGGTAGAATGAAACGCGGGCTTGATTTTCGCCTGAGGCCGTGTTTTTACTCACCATTCAATTCTCATAGGAATATATGAATGGTCATAACACTGCAAAGAATGCAGTGAACTACTAGAGATTTAAAATACTAGTTATAATAGTGGCTGTCAACTCATCTGGGTTTATAAAGCGAAATCGCATGCCGACCAAACCTGTTGAGGTTGGTGGCTGATAGCAAACATAAAGATGTTGAAGAATGAGTGGTGGAGCAAATGTGCACGGTGGTGTAGCGCTAGAGCACGCGTACCCGAATAGGGTGAAAAGCGGGTTCGAATCCTCCCTGAAGCCGTGTTTTTGCTCACCACTCAATTCTCCTACGAATATACTCTAGAAATAAATCTTTCTGAAATGGTTTACGATTTCTTTGTTCTACCAGGTATATTTTCAAACAATGCTTGTTCACTCTCATGTACCATGTTCCTTTTGCCACATGTGACCCGCTTATATTGAGATCTGAATAGAAAGCAAGAAGTTCGGTGAAAGTCTCAGTGAATAATTAAGAAGGTGTGAGCTTTTCTCGTGCGATACACGTGATCTCCTATAGGTTGATTATGCTCACATTTCTAGTCGTCAATCAAAGTGACACGTTATGATTCAAGCATGGTTCATCGTGCAAATTAAGGGTTCAAAAGGACAAAGCTCTCGGCGCTGATCAATTCGTGAGGATGCGTCATGCAATCGTCTTCATTTTTTTAACTTCGTTTGAGGTGACTGAATGCATATCTGGCCCTTACAGTGACTCGCCTTGATCTCCGCTGAATCGAGTCAGTGCAGCTTATCCTCCCAGACTAGTCTTAGACCAGTCAGGTACCAATTTACCGACAACCCTGGGATGGATGGCTTGGTAAGTCATGAGCCGCGAAATCGAAACCATTGAGCTCGCGTGTAAGGCAGAACGCCTCTACCAAACTGTGCCACATGCGCTGCTAATCAACGGTTAGAATAAGTAATAAGCTGGAAATTATCAAATAAGAAATAGGCCTTATAATGGCACGCAGGTGCAATGCTAGCAGGGACCATTATAACTCAATCTGCTAGTGAATTTCATAGTGGTGAAGACGCCTAATTTTGTGATACCAATATATAATAATACGATTATATTTGAGATAGACAAGACATATATCTGTCTCACTATTATTATTACAGACGTAAATGACTATATATACCATTAAGTATTAATCTTAGGGGGTTTAATATCTAAATAATTAGCTAAGTAACTTCACGGACTTTCTGAATAGGATACCAGCGATAGAATAAAAAATGCCTACTGAGACACCTCGTAAAAGAAAGTTGAGACTCCGCCCACATAAGTGAACTTCATGAAAACCTTTCCGGAACCGAACTACTAGTGCGGAAATTCTTCATTGTACTCACGACAATAAGTCCGCGAAAACTTGCATTTCTTGATGATCTTTAGCTAAAATGTGATTTAGGAGCAGTGAAAGGTCGTGAGAGACAAAAGTGACAATGAGAAGCAATATTTCTAACGTCGGATTGATATTTCAAGAAAAGCAAGTAGAATGCAATGAAACTGATCAAACCACTTAAGAGGAGAGATCGATACTCTAGAGTTAGAGATAAGGACGAAACGGGATGGACATACCGGGCAAATGACGGCGTATGTCCTTGGGTGAAAGACGAATTGGATCTGAGACTACGTAAACTGATAGATAAACAGCCGTCATTTCACAGCATCAAAAAATGTACGCTAGAAGAAACTTCAACGAATCGGTGGTTTTCGGAATTTCCGCCATTATCACACACTCTTGAAATCAAACGCAAAAATACTTTGCATGATTTGTATGAAAAAATCAACCGAAAATTACCATATTAGAATAACTGATGCTTGCGGTCTCAAATCCACATTCGTTGGTGAGCTGGCAATTTCAATCTTAAAGGCCAAGTACAACTCCTTTTCATAAGATCGACTGTTTTCAAAACCTCGTGATAAACATTCAAAAGATCCTTTCATTATTATCTGAGCCAACATGTCATGTGGTCTGGTAAAGGCTCTTGTACAGCCCGAGGCAAGTGTTTCGTCCTTATAGACTCATCAGCAGGGCAGAACCCGTCGTCTGTCGATCTTTTCATAGTCAGTTCTCTCGGGAGCGTCACACTCCTCATATATAGTTATCGACGACCTACGCTTTACACTCTATGTCAGGTGAAACATTCACCTAACACAGAGTGTTTTCGCACTCGATTGCTAGCTGGCTGGTATTTTATCATATTATACCTCTGACTATGAAAAGATCGACAGACGACGGGTTCTGCCCGGCCGATGAGTTTGTAAGGACGAAACACCTGTCTCGGGCTGTACAAGAGCCTTTACCAGACCACATGACATGTTGGCTCAAATAATAATGAAAGGATCTATTGAAATTTGAGCGTGGTCTTAATAAAGCACTCGAAGGAAAGGTATAAAACATTCAAAATAATACCAAAAAAAGGTTTTTGGCCTACAAGGTTGCTACGCCAAGGCCATACACCGATGTTTCGGAGGTTTCGGCCTCCTCGTCAGTGACCCCCGCCCCACATTAGGCCCTGCATTGTAGCAAGGAGGGAGACGTATGTGGTGATGGATAATGTACAATGACATTGGTCCATCACCACTGTTCAGTCGATGGATTTCGGCTGGTAGACCAAAATTAATCCATAAGATCGACTGTTTTCGAAATCTTATGATAAAAATTCAAAATAATTCCATAAAAAACCTCGTTTAGGTTTTAGACATTTTTTTCATAAATTATTTTAAATGTTTATTGCGAGGTTTTATAAACAGTCGATCTTATGGATTAATTTTAGTCTACCAGCCGAAATTCATAGACTGAACAGTGGTGATGGACCAATGTCATTGTACATTATGCCATCACCACATACGCCTCCCTCCTTACTACAATGCAGGGCTTAATGTGGGGCGGGGGTCACTGACGAGGAGGCCGAAACTCCGGTCTATGGCCCCTTGCGTACCAACCTCGTTTAGGCTAAAAGCATTCTTTTTTTTTGAAACTCCTTTTCAATTTCTAATTTATGGTCGGAAACTTATTGCCTAGGAATATGATGTGATAATGACTCGGACCAGGTTGAAGTATTGGCAGGAGCGAAGCTGAGATTCATGTGAATTTGATTTTCGTGTTGTCTTGAAACTCTCGTTAATTACGTTCAACAATGTGGTCGCCATAACATGAATGCTGATCAATTCCTTATTTATGTCATTTTTCTGAGAATAAATCAAATATGGAATAAAAAAAGAATGCCTAAAATTTAGCCCATAATCATTGAATGAAAAACATATATCAAACTAGCATTTCCTCCTTCTGGGGGGTGCGGTGCTAACCATTGCACTATTGACATTCTTGTCTGCCATCACTATTACTTCGACGCAGTTGGCATCGATATATCGGCAATGCAATAGCTAGCAGCGCGCACCCAGGAATGGCTGAAATGCGAGTTTGAATCCCTTTCGATGCTTAAAGTACTGCTTATTAGCACTCGACGTATTGGATATTTATTGGTAAGATCAGAGCACCGCTAAAACCAGAGAACCACAAATGAAAAGATTTCCATCTGAATTTATTAATATATATATATATATATATATATATATATATATATATATATATATATGTCACTGTGACTGGATTCAATGCCGATATCGGCTTACCAGACCAAACCGTTACTGTTGGCTGCTTACATATCGATAGAACTGTGCTGAAAAAAAGTGATGGATGAGCAGAAGCACCTGTGGTGCAGTGATTGTGTTAGCACGCGCCCTCGGAAAAGTTGAAATGTAGATTCAGATTTCGTCCGACCCTCAACGTACTGCACATCGTTGAACATTATTAGACATGTATTAGTAGCATCATACCACACCGTAAAAGCGGTTAGATGAAATAAATTTCACTGAATGGGCAGCCACTTCCACTAATGAGTCACCAAGTTGTGGAGACACAACTCATGCTGGATTAGAGAAGCTTACTTGTGGAGGTGTTGACATGAAAGGTCAAGTGGCGTGTCTGCGGACGTCCTCCAGAGATTGTTGGCAATGAAATGCAAGCATAAAACGAATCCTTGTGTTACGATTCGAGATTTTTGAAGAAAGAAACACCGGTCACTCAGCAGCTGTTGGATTAGAAATTCGAGAAAACTCGAAAAATGGTTTTGAAAACCATTCGAGGGTAAGTTAGAAACAACAGAACTGAGACATGTGACCTATATCATCAGAGATTTCTACATAGATTTTGAATTAAAAAGCCCGCAACTAGCTTCTATTGAGGAATGTCGAGAAATTCAAAAGAACTTCAAATCGCAATTGGGAGTTAAACCCGCGTACACGCATCTCGAGAGCGCGTACCGACCAGTGCTCCAACGGAGTAGCGCGGTCAGTGCAGTGGTTAGCACGCTTTTCGAAAAATTCGAAAAACGTGACGAGCAGGTTTAACCCCAACCGGCGGCTCAAGGCCTTGCATAAAACTCAACATTTATGAATATCTAGTCACAACACCACAGCACTGCTAAAAAATGTAGTAACATAAAAGAATTCTCAAAGACACCTAACTTCTACTCATGTACGAATTCGTAATCGAGGTCAAAGGCAGTAAATTTGCAAAGAAATTCATGCCCTATTCAACTTGAATACTTTAACTTGAAGAGCATATTTGTCCAAGTGTCCCAGCACCCCAGCACATGTTCTTTCATATCTTTCCCACGCAGCTGCCATCTATGCTGGTTCCCTACTCGAATACGATCTATGTAAGACTTATCACATGATTTACATCCCCTTCACATGCAAAACAAATGACCAACTAAAATTAACAGATCTTTGTACTTTTCTGAGCCCTCTTAACTGTAATTCTTATCTTTCGACCAGCTCTTTTCACTACACGTTCATTTTCCACTGTTGAGAAGTGTTAAGAAATGTATGAGAGAAGAGCCAGCTTTTTGCATGCGGATTGTAAAGACGTCTTGGCGCTCTCTTCATTAAAAGTATCCTTGGAGAACTCTTTTTACTGATATGCTATCTTTTCGTCACGATAAAGTGCTCCCATCATCTGATTTACCTAGCAAGTGAAGCGCATTTTTCTCCTTCTTGGTAGTGTGCACTGAGAAGGCCTTCACAGAAATCAAGTTAGTACTGGAATCTCCATTTCTCCAGCTATCAAATGACCACTAGTGTTCTAGTGAGTGAGCAGAAAGTATTACTAGTTGATTGCCACAAGTACTAGTTGTGGGTGAAATATGTAAACTGCTGATCGATCATAACGTATGAATAGAGGCAAATTGTTGTTGACTTAGATTATTATGGAAATAAGCTGTTGATTACTGAATTATGTTTTTGATCAAAAGAAATAACGGGTCAGGGTTAAGACCGTGCACCTAGTCAGAATAAGTACTTCCCAAATTCGAGAACGCAGATTCTATCAAAGCCTTCTCCAGCTACGCATCAAAAGCCCCTTCATATAACATTTTAGAACGTGATAAACGTTCAAAAATGGGTTCTCAAACAACATTTACGATATCACCAGACGAAATGTGAAAAAAGAGACGGAATAACATGGTGCTTCCAACGATGTTGTTTCCTTAATGGAAGGTGGATATTTTTAGAACAAGCGGACGTGCTATCTACTAAACTAAGCTTGTAGAGATCCATTTGGTAAAATTCAGTCTGCCCATAGCAACAAAGCTTTCCTTAAATTGTAATTTTGCTAAAATACCGGAAATTCCATGGTGAACTGAGGCAGTGTACTCCAGAGCCAAGACGTTATCTTGCTCTCGCTTATAGAGTGTGCTACGGAGCTCTTTCCATAAGTAGGCTTACTATTACAATCACTATCTTTGAGGCTATAGAAAAACTACAGAAACATGAATAAAATAAGGAATTATAGATGAATACATAAACATGACTAAAATAAGGGATATAGTATAATAAAAACTGGAAATATGTTCTTTTTCAAAGGTTCTGGTTTTCTCGAGAGAACATAGGAGATTTTTCGACACATTGTTGTTCCTTATACTAAAACAGACCCTTCAAGAAAATCACTCATGTGCAAGTTTATTTTTAGATCATGATAACTCAAATTACTAAACAGGTGCCCATATTTCTGTTGCAGCGCGCTTCAATTCAAACTATGAGTTACGCAGTACGGCAATCGATCTCCTCTTTTTAGAACACTTTATACTTCAAAATTCTTTTTATCTGACCGCCACTTGCGGTGGTATGATCTTGTAATATACCCAATAATGTGGAGTGCTGTGCAAAAACATTTGCGTCAGCCGGTATTCGAACCCCTCACTGTTTTCGGGAGCGTATGCTAACCGTTGACAAGTATCGCCTTGTAGCGTAAAAAGCGTGCTGTGCAAAACGAGCGTCGGTGGTGCAACGGTAAGCATACACTTCCAGAAAGAGTGAGTTCGGGGTTCGAAACCCTGCTGACGCAAATGTTTCTGCACAGCACTCCACATTATCGGGTTAACTTTGTACTTCTGTTGGGAAGACAGAAGAAGGAAGAGGATAGCTACATCAAATTCGGCGAAACACTGAAAACAATTTGATGATTTCAATATGGCTGGTAATAATTTTTTGAGCCACGCATGTCAAAGGGGGTCTATCAAATAGGGCTGACTTATAGGACCGATACACGTGTTTCGATCTTACGATCTCGTCAGTCGGGCAGTTACCCTTTCTCGTCTTTTGCCAATCCTGCGTGGATGCTCCAGTCCCTACACTAAGAGTTAGCGACGACAAAACGTTTTACACTCTATCTTTAGTAAAATTTGTACACTCGATTGTTCTTGGCTAGTATATACAATATATCATATCTTTCGTTTCGAGTGTTTTCTTAAGACCACAGCTCATATTTCAATATGCCTGGTAATCGATTTTTTAAAAAATTTGATGATTATCTTAGTTCTTAATTCTTGATTCAATTCATGTATGTCCACAAAGGGATAGAGGAAAAAATGCATTTGTTTGTTCAGGCAGCATGCCTACTGTGACTCAACTTTTTTGTTTTAATGTGCGCACTCGACCACACCCATTATAATCCTTCATTCCATCTGAACGCCGTCATCATAGTGCAAAGCAATCAACAATATCTAATATAATATAAATATCTAAAAATAAAATAATATCTAGTATGAAGTATATTACAATATCAATATTAACTTTTGCGCTACTTTTTTAGCCTCCAATTTTTGCCTTTTTCATATACTTTCATAAGAAGTAAAAAAAATTTTTTCAAAAGTAGCGCGAAAGTTAATAGGCATTGTTAATTGCCTTGTGCTATGTTAACGGCGTTTAAGTAGAATGAAGGGATATAATGGGTGTAGTCGAGTGCGCAAATTAAAACAATAAAATTGAGTTACACTATTTATGCTAACAATACCCAAGACCGACTGTTTATTAACCTCGGCATGCTTCAGTATGATTCTTGATTTTCTTCTTTGAGCAGAACACGAGGTGTTACATTAAACTTTATTCGATGGCTGACGTTTCGGCAGTTCGCCTTCTTCAGAGCCTGGAAAGGTCAAAATGTTTGCAATACAATCAGTCAAACACCTCCATTACTTCTTTAGAGAAAATCACCAGACCTAGATTTCAATCTCATCAAGCAAAAATCAACACTCAACATACTCACCGCTTTTTATATGTGTTCCACTGGATGATCCAAGTGGAGATCACCGGCAAGAGAGACACATAGGCTCGTAATGCGCCCTACCCATCAAAACAACAGTCTTATATACTGGCTCATATCACGAGTGTTTACAAGGCATTCCTCCTTGCGGTTTATGGTTGGATTGGTCGTATTAATCCAAAATGCTTCCAAGATCTTTCGCGCTGATGTTTTTTGCTCCTGCGCAAGGATGGTGACTTCGATTTCAAAATCAACTCCGTCGTGCTTCTGTGCTCTATGCGTCCCTAGCGGGGTGTTTTGTCTATTAAGACGCTTGTCAGCTAGGTGTTCTTTTATGCGTGCATAGAGCGGCCTACCCGTTTCGCCAACATATTTATCACTACACGCCTTGCAAGAGGTACAGTCTACCTAATCTCTTGCAAGGCGTGTAGTGATAAATATGTTGGCGAAACGGGTAGGCCGCTCTATGCACGCATAGAAGAACACCTAGCTGACAAGCGTCTTAATAGACAAAACACCCCGCTAGGGACGCATAGAGCACAGAAGCACGACGGAGTTGATTTTGAAATCGAAGTCACCATCCTTGCGCAGGAGCAAAAAACATCAGCGCGAAAGATCTTGGAAGCATTTTGGATTAATACGACCAATCCAACCATAAACCGCAGGAGGAATGCCTTGTAAACACTCGTGATATGAGCCAGTATATAAGACTGTTGTTTTGATGGGTAGGGTGCATTACGAGCCTATGTGTCTCTCTTGCCGGTGATCTCCACTTGGATCATCCAGTGGAACACATATAAAAAGCGGTGAGTATGTTGAGTGTTGATTTTTGCTTGATGAGATTGAAATCTAGGTCTGGTGATTTTCTCTAAGAAGTAATGGAGGTGTTTGACTGATTGTATTGCAAACATTTTGACCTTTCCAGGCTCTGAAGAAGGCGAACTGCCGAAACGTCAGCCATCGAATAAAGTTTAATGTAACACCTCGTGTTCTGCTCAAAGAAGAAAATCAAGAATCATACTATTTATGCTGTTTAAGCAAACGAATGCTCTGTTCCCTATTGCATCGTGGACATACTTAGAATGAATGACAATTGACCAACATTAAAGAAGCAAGATAATCATTTAGTTTTGAACTCCGTCAACATAGCACAAGATAATTAGCAACACCTATTAAATTTTGGGCTACTTTTTAGCCTCTGTTGTATTCAAAATCTTCAAAACTTGAGGCAAAGAAATCATGGCATAAAGTAAGTCAGTGGAAAGGCTAAGCATGGAGCTTGAGCTTTTAGAACTATTGGATTCGCCTCTCTTGTGAAAAGCACCCTAATATGAGTTGTTTTCACAAATATTACCGTTATTATTTTATTTCCCTATACTAACGATTATGATATTTTAACGCTACCTTTATTATCCTAGTATTGGGATAAAATCTCAATAGTATGCACCGATGAACAGCTAGTGACATTCTTGCAAGCTTGTTGACAGACATTAGAATATTGGCTGCTGTCGCGTAATTTCACTTGGTAATTAGTAGGTAACGAAGTGATAGACAAGTCACTTGTCTTAATGAGAGAGCATCTTTCCTGATTTTTAAGTGAAAAGCTCGAGTGAGAACAACACAGGTTTAATCATTGTTTGGTGCTGCGTGAGTAGTTCACCACGTTATTCAACATTCTACATCATTACAAAACACCCCTCAAGACTGCACCATAAGGTTCATTATTTTACTTTTTTTCTGTAGAACTGCTTTACTACTTGTCTGGATGGGCTAGCTCAGCGAAAGGGCATGCCTTTATTGCGCAAAACTTTTGTAGCAATACAATACACAGCTGTAGCTTAGGTGATTTAATCTCCGTTTGAAAAGAAATTACAGAATAAAACGACAGATACACTTTGATAGAATGAAGAAACTTCAGAAATTCTCTTCAGTAAGTCAGTGGCGGACGAAGATAAATATTCGTCATGAAGATTATTCGCTTTCATAATGAAAAGAAGAATATAAGTGAAAATGAGGAAACGTACGATTGAAATGAGAAGATAATGGCAACTTCCACTTGTGGGCTGAAGTCACATTTATTCAGACTTGGGCGTGACTCCTTACCAATCAGTTTTTATACGAGTGTAAGCTATGAATGACATTACCCAGCGCTTTCCTTCCGGTGGAAGTCAATCAACCGTCTGTGATAGAACATAAAATGTACATGAAACTAAAAAAAAAAGTAATCTATATGAGGTACAAAATTAATTCTGTGTTGCATATTCAGCGATGGTTCTAACTAATCTAATTCAAATGTCTTCCTTTCAATCGATACGTTTTTTTTGTGTTTCTAAGGCATCAGGGCTGAAATGTTCCGTGGTTTTTAACTCTGAGAAATTGCCGGCTCATGCGACCAGATCAACATTGTCATTCAAGATGCCATAAAACCGAGCCTGTCACTGAACTAAAATTTGGGGTCATAATAAAGCTGATATTACACGGATACTCAAAAGACCAAAGTCTTATATGATATGACGAGAAAAGCTGTCTAAAAAAAGTGACTTAACTAGTGGCTGCTAACCTGAATTCCTTCCAATAATCATAACTAATCCACAAGAGATTTGAACATATTTGTGGAAATTCAATGTAAGTTTTCACCATGTGCATTTTTACTACCATGATTGCCACATTGAGTTTTTCAGGTACCACTATACTCCCACAATTCGTTATAATTTGCAAAGTATCTTAGTACAATCTCGTCAATGAAATGCGTTTTATTTGGTTCTCAACAGAAACTTGATTAGTCGTATGTCGAAAGTAGAAATAGAAAAAAGCAGTGGTACCTCAAGGATTGTATCAACAAAGGTAACAGAAAAGTTCTCATAACAGGTTTTTGAAGCCCTGGATATTCCAAAAACACTGGGCATTGATCATTCCGTGCCGAATGCTCCATATATTAGACTTGATCAAGCGTCATAAGAGGTCATCAAGTGCATTTGCGGCTTTACAATGACTTGGAAGGGGATAACGATTTACCCATAAGTGCACCTACTCTTCCAGGCAATTTGGGTCGGTTTGTTAGGTATCAGAAACACGGGAGATATGGTGACGACAGGCTCAGGCTCGGACCACAAGCGGATCCAGGTGTATGATATGCTGCTTCACTATTCTATACATGCCCCTAAGGCTTTTCAATAAGTGCTGACCAATAAGTAGTTTGGAATCTCATTTTTATCCTCTCTACTGACTTACAGGAACGAGCTCTAATGGTTGAAGGGTATATAGAACTTTTAGGAATGACTGCTTATTTCAGCACGGAACAAAATGATTTTTTCTGAACCGCCTTTCCGTTGACCTCGACATTATCCTTATAATTTCGACAACTTCGTCTTCTTAAAAGCCAAATTGTCCACAGTCGCCTGATGCTCGAACGAAGACGAAATTTCACAAAGAGAGTGAGAGACTGTGAAGAACAATTGACGTGAGTCGTCGGCTCTTAAGAAATGAAGATGTCAAAACGTTTGCCGAATGAAGTTTCTATATCAATCTTGTGACAATAGCTAAATTGCACGAGAAACTGTTCTGCTTGTTGTTCAAATCCTGGATGTTTGTGTCTCTTTCAATTCAAACCTTTCAAAACGGAGCCATTTTCGGCTGGCGGGCGGCTTAGACTGCTGCGAAAATAGCCGCAACTATTCGCTCCGAGGATAATGTGGTAGTTTTCGAGATAAAAATATACTTTGCTCACCTCAATAAGGTTAATTTGATTAGAATCGCTCCATTCTAATCCACATTTGCAAAGGAAAAACCAAATATCTATGAAAAGGCTATATTTAGAAACTTTATGGAACTTTTGTACGATATTTTATTTATAATACCTGAAAATCAGTCAGATTTTCCTTCTAATTCTTTCATCTTTCCGTATATTTTATTGCATGAAGTGCATAAAATTAGTCACACTGGCTGAAAATTGAGAAAACAATGAAGAGTTCGTCAAAAATAGTGCTGCTTGTTGCATGCGATCCCACTTCATTGATAAATCTTGGTTTTTTTTATTATTAGTGCAGTTCAGATTCCCATTTCTCAGATCAATGCATAATTTCGTTCGAATTCTGTATACATAGCTTGGTATGCGTAGAACAGATGGAGGTATAGCGACTCTCTCCCGTTCTCTCCACTCTGTTTGAGCTCTTTGGTAGAAACGCATGAAAACGTTTCATTAGTCATTCGGTAGCTAAAATCAAGTAAAATCAAACCTATTTTATTCCTGGCCTATTTTCTTCGCTGTAATAGTCAAAAAAATGTTTTGTTTCACATTCGAGCATTTTTCGAAGGATAAAGCTTTTTTCATAAGCAGTTGATAATCGCATCAGATGGGGAAAATTTCAGCAATTTCAATGGTGTACTTGATTTTATCAAAGGACTTCTCAGAGTCTTGTAACGCGATCAAAAGAAGACTAGATTTCACAAAAAGTGGATAGTTTTCATTTTTTGCATTCTGTTTTGACCTCGTAGGAACAACGCTTTTCCTGATTTTTGGCAGAATTATCAGTAACTATTCGATAGTTTAATTCAATGGATAATTTTCATGGCTTACTTCATTCTTAAATAGTTTCCTCAATGTGATCTAACAGTGAAAAAACAAAATATAGATTTCACACGGAGCATTTTCCACTGAAGTCAGCTTTTCCTCTGGACGTCTAATAATTCTTCAACAACCCAAATTTGCCAAATTCATAACTTCGTTTCTGAAAAGAACTTATTAATGTACTATAGCAGCCAGAAGAAGATTACACTTCGCAGTTAGTTGATGTGTTGCTAAGGCACGGTGACTTGAAGCCAGTTTCGCAAAATCCCACTCTTTGGAGTGCTAAACCCAATCTTCTTTTCAATACCACAGCTCACTAATGAGTCTTTCTGAAAATAAACTATGTCCTTAAAATTTTGAAATTTGCACTATCGAATGATTATTATCTGCTCATAGAAACTTTATCCGGCGAGAAATCCCTGAAGGTGAAACTAAATTCTATTTCGACTGATACAGCGCAAAAATTAAGCCATTTGAGAACAAAGTACACCGTTCAACTTTACTTGATTTCAGCTATCAAATATTATTAGTAATCTAGTAGAATAGGCCTTTTTTATATTAAATCAAAGTCTCACGATCGCAATTCTTAGATGCGATTGCATGTGACACAGAACTCGTTTTCAAAGTAAGGACTTGCAAGACAGTTGAGCGTTATTCTTCTTAGAACAACTTTGCAAAATTTCCGTCAATGATGTTTTTAGGTTTTTTTCTCACCAAAAAAGTCTGTAAATTCAAAGTATAACTATATTATTCGAAAAAATCTGCTTTCAATTAGAAGAATTGGATTGCGACTGCAAAAACGTCACCTTTTATTTTTCATTAGAAAATACTGTAGGCTTATTTTCAAACAACAGGCTTAGTATTAGAGTCAGAATTTCTCAAGATATCTATTGATTGCAAAAATATTAAGAAGATATTGAAGTTGCCTAACAGCAGCTAAGAATATAATCCTTTTCTCTAGTTTGAAGTTTTTCTTCTGAAAAAAAAAGAATCTAAGGAGCTCGCGTTAATGTTGCCATACAGGAGTCTTATCAGTGACATTCCATCGTTTTTGGATCACAATGTTCCTCTGAGAGCTTTATTGATCCGAATTTGTTTTGTAGGGTGCACCTCTCTTACTAGAGGTCATATTGACCCTCATCGTCCGCAAAGGGTTAATAAATAAATCCAAAATTTGAATCCCCGAATTTTTTCTCATAAGAGCGGCAACTACGAATACAAACGTTACATTAGGGGAACAACAATCATGCTTTGTTGAGTGAGATACTGAGCAATTTATTTGCTTTGTAACTCAAAATCAAAGCCTTGACGAGCTAAGAGCATTATAAAATGCGTTCCATGAGAAGAAGCTGATTAGTGTTTAATCTTAGTAGGATAGGATATCCTGCCAATTTGGTTGAGATGGCGGAACGAGACAACCAAAGAAAACCTGTGATGGAGTTGAATGCGATCTATGATACTTCTCGGTACGTGGCATTCTCATCGCACCGCTTTTAGTTCTTTTGCATTCCTTGATTTCCTTGAGTGATGATACTTTCATTTGGTTGCTTGATTCTTGCGAATCGCAGAAATTTCTAATTTTCACTGAAATTAATGAAATACATCACACGACTGAAGTGCGAGAATATACGACTTTTTGATTTTCCGCACGTTTGAAGGCAAAATGAAACAGTGGCTTGAGATATTAGCCCGCATATTTGCACATTCAGTTGAATAATGTGTTTTTTGTCTTATCTGAAATATCTTGCCTCTTGCTTATTCAGCTTATATCAATGCGAAAACTTTACGTTACTCATTTTACTCATCCTACGCCAAGCATGTATTAACAAATTCGGAACCACAGATGTTAACATTTAAGAATGCGATTTCCAGCAGCGCATATTCTTGCACAATCTTTTTGCCGCTTTTTATCTTCTGTTGTTAGGATGTCTGACGTAAAAACGATTCCAAATGTCTAGATCTGTAAACGTTGCTTAGTGCTTCACAAAAGCCTTTCTCGAACTATTTACGTTCACATGAAATGTTCTTGACGACAGCGTGCAAGAGACTGTGGGATTGTGGTAGGTGAATAAGCGCACAAGTGTTTCTTCTTTGGCGATGACGCTCAAAATCTTAACAGAAAAATATCAGTTATTCCTTCAAATCAAGAATCTTTGGAAGAGATATCGCACTGATGATGAGCGCATTGAATGGATATATTAAATCATTCCAGACAAAATCATTCTTACCTCAATGATACCCTTTCCTGACATGTACTGCAGTGCACTTTTGACCATGATTCTCTTAATAACATTATAAAATTCAGCATATCTCCTTTTCCCTTTAACTCCTTCTTCTACTTATCTAACAACATGCAATATCTACAGTATTCAGGTAGTCCCGGACCCAAAATGTAATTAGAAGCTCATCCTGAAGTCATTGAGCAAGTTTATGCGCATATTTCCATTTCAGGTCTCCCATAAGGTTAACCAGGCACGTTCGAGTGTTCAGATGGAAAACTAGTAGTCTCTAAACCATGGCTAACAACCAGCAGCCCCTAAACATTAGTAAAAAAAGTGCAAAGCACAAAAAGCAAAGCGTAGGTAGCGCATAGCAATTCTTATTACAAAATAGCAATATATCGCTATCCGACCACTTATTTCGACGACTATTTTTCTCTAATATCTTCATCTCTTTGTAGATTTCAATCACCTGCATTTTCTATAAAGCTGGTGAGCTGTGACTTCTTGAATTATAGGCAGTATCGTAATATGTACTCTTAATCTTTTCACTTCAGTGCCGTTATACCGCACCGATTCTAACGGGCGGTCAGCTGTCCCTATTCGTCATCCACTACACGACGTTTAGAGAGTCCCATCCTGCTTTTGATATAGCTGCCCTTAGAGTACGTTATTTTCCTTACTAAATTCCCTGTCAATGACATGCGGCGTAGAGCTGAGCCCTTCATTAAGTTAATCGCACCTGAGTGCCATCACTACATTGGCTTTCCATTTTTAGACATGGTAGCTGCGATTTAATGAAAAATACAAAATATATGTATGTGAAGCCATCTCCGGACCCTAGCTTGAGCAGGATGAGTAGATGCTTTTGTTTGACGCGCGCTAAGGGCTGTCAAAATACAATTCATCCCTCGAATGGCGTAAATATTGTTCTAATACAGTCAATTAAGATCGATGTTGATCATCAACTGATATGGCTTAAAACTGAAATATTCAAAATTCTGACGGCAAAAAGTCATCCAAAATTCCATATTCATCGTTAGTGAGGGAGTTTGTATAAGGTCATTCAGACATCTATCATATTAGTCCAAAGGCAATTACACTTTTGACAAGCATATCTTAGCTCATGACAAAGCTTTTCAGTCGGGATAAAAACTCTGTGATTTGAAAGAACTTTGGCAATGATCTAAGCTTGCTTACTCCACTACGGTAAGGAGTAGAATTTCAAAACTTGATTTCAAAGAACCTGAATCAGAATCACACTCTGGAAATCTTGCAGTTTTACATTGTAGTGATAGAGCAGAGTTTTTTCACGCATTTTTTTCCAGTACCAACATGACAGATTTTCCAGAGCTATAGAAAGCTATCAAAAGTTGAAGAAAACAAGCATCGCCTACTTACACAAGGTACATAGCTAGATTTTTGATCAGTAAATCATTGTCTTTTATTTCCATGTGTTATAATGGATCATTGTCATTATATAGGATGTATGGATATGAAATATACTGAGATAAACTTGAGATAATTTGTCAAACACTTCTATAGCGACTTGACTGAGACGAACTATGGTAGAGAATATGTTAAATGTGTACCTCGTATAAGTTAATCGAAGCTTATATATCCTCTAGCTATTGAAAATGCAACATCCAATGTCGAATACGTTAGCGTTGTCAATTTCGAATCCAGAGAGATTTTCACGCTTCCCCGGTTTCCGTTAAACAAAAACAATCACACATGTGAAGGACAAGAGATCGGTAAAAACCCGTTTAAAAGTGTGGTTGTCTATAACAATATTTTTCTGCATTATTAATTAGGTCAGATGTAGTCCTTGCAAAATTTCCATGCCAGTGAAGGAACGTTTGGGTAAATTTTATTTTTTTCAATTTGCATTAAAAACTAAACACAATGTAATCCTCAGTGGTCTTAAAGAGTGGATCAAGAGCAGAAGAAAAGCTATGCCACCGATGTGCCACTTCTAGGGTCTGAAGCATCAATATGCTTCCGTTCAGCTCGTCATAACTTTTGGCAAAGTAAACGTCGCTACCCAACAACGCGTGCAAAAGGAGGGTGACTTGAAGAGAAATCAAGGCCCCACAAAGGCTCTCCACTAGCTGAGCATGGAATATCATTTGATTCTTCCATAAGTTTTGGAATAGAGTAATAAACACCGAATTTATCAACCAAAAGTAAGTAAGTATGGCTAATTCTGACGTCGTTCTATTGCGCATTTTCTTGTGGACATTTTGGTGTATAACTTGCCATATTTGCTCTAAGATGGGACTGTCGTGAGAACGAATTTACTTGCTACTCATGCACGAATGGCACGTAGCAGAAAGTGCTAGTGAAGCGGTGCACAAGCCTGACAGAATTTCCTGTGGACGGCCCGAGAGCGACTGACTTTCCAGGCTGTTCTCTCCGGCTTCGAACCTTGAGAACTAGTTCCCAGCAGTTCTTTCTGCAATCTATCAACGCCCCAAGGTCCATTGATCTGCGCGGCACATCACTAACATTTTTCTCTAGGTGCCATTCGTACATGAGTAGCAAGCGAATTCGTTCCCATGACAGTTCTACCTTGGAGCAAGTATAGGCAGGTTGTATGCCACAATGTTTTGCGAAAAAAGAAGCAATTGAACGGCATTGAAATTATGCAGTTTCAATTATTTCAGGCTAATAAATTCGGTGTTTAATGTTCTAATGCAAAAACTTATGGAAGGACCCAATATAACAGCAAAAAAAACCAAATCAAGGCTACGACCGAGAGATAGATTTAGTGTCGAAAAAATACGGTTCCAATCTATTGAAGATGTTTGGAGCACTGAAATTGCTAGATTGAATATGGGAGACAATCACCCCAGAATCGTCAATGATCTGCTTTGTTCCGACGCTTTCTCATCTAAACAAAATTAGGTGCAGATCTGAGGATTGTGCGGCGGATTACCTTTCATCTGCAAGGTGGGCAATAAACGGAGAGCCTATTCAACGTTCACAGCCCGACGCTCGTAGCCATACGACTGTCAAACTTATTTCAAACTTGTATTGCCACAAGATGTTATTTTTTAAGCGTCAATATTTCTATGCATATTTTCATTCCTCTAGAACATTCAAAAACCTCGCAAACAATTGAAGAGAAGTGTTCGTTTTTTACATTTTTCAAGCGTCTTTTAAGCATTTTTATGCATACATCCATTTTTCCAAAACATTTCGAGACTTTGCATGCAGTTGAAAAAAATATTGATCCTTTTGCTGACATTTTGCTATAATTATTTAGCAGTAAATTTTCAATAGCTGTAGACTAGATGCCATTATCATAACGTGGGTTTATTTCCGTAGTTTAGAAATTAAACTACAGTCGATGCTGATCAAAGCTCAATTTTGTGCAATCCATGAGAAGTAAATGGAAGTTCTCCCTAAGCGATTCTTAGTAGTTTTCGAGCAACTGAAGTAATGGGATGAGAACTTGACGAACGTATAAAAGAGACTTTGCTCCTTCGCGTTCAAGTTCTGGACGGTTTGTTATTATCGCCTGCCGTGTTTGTATTAGAATCTCAAAAACCTCAAAAAAAAAAACTCCAAGTATAAGGTGTTGAAAGTAAGCACAGCAGAATATAATGCGGACGAGCATCGTGCTACTCTCGGTATCTTTCTCACTCAGTCGGCAGGCAGCTCATGTTGCGAGAACTCAAATTTTAGTGAAGAAAAAACAAGTCGTATTTCCCTAAAGTAGGAATGCACCAGTCACCTTGACAAATGTCCGACGATTTTAACTGCCTTTTATTGCTATACATAGAAGGATTGGAAGCTGGGTCATGTTTTTAGTGCTAAAGCACTGAGTCACTTTTGAACATGCAGGAGCAACGACGCACCAAGCTGCAAACTATGTTTGTAACATATAATTATAACCTTAAAAAAAAGAAATACCAATTGATTTCAAATTGGTACTTCTTATGTCGTCGAAAATATGAGTTGGATAAGTATTGAAGAAGCCGTAATACCTATTCTACAAAACAAAGCATAGTGTGAAACATCTGGCTGAACGGTGTGAAGGTAGCCGAAATCTCTAAGGGATATCACAGTTCCTTACTTTGCTCATTACGTATTGTTGCTAAATGCACATTCTGAGAGTTTATCATTTACAAAGCATTTGGGGTCTATATTAGTGACTGGAGATTAGACCCCTAGGCGAATTCTCATCGAAAATATTCATAAAGGTGCTAAAATCAAATACAGCATCAGCAGGGACAGTGATGCTGAGCTTTTACAGTTTGCATGTCAGCTTGTTCAAGATTGTAAATGGGCACCACCAGTTTGTTTATCGGTATGACGATCACCACAGCGAATGACCCGTAAGTCAACTGCCTGGTTAATGCGGCACAGTAGGTCCAATCATCGTTTATTTTATTGTTTTTATCGAATGCCTGAACGTTATTTCAACGCGAAGTGCACAAATACGAGCTCAGTAGTGTTGACAAAGAAAAAAATTTGAGCATAATGTTTTTGTGTCATAGACTCGAACCTCCCTATGCCTTTCCAGGGCAGAATTTTGAATATCCGAGTTTTCAACTGCTCATCATGAGAACGGTGCCAGTGAGGTCGCGGTGCAGGCCCAGTAAGGTTTTCATCAACGCGACGTTAGCGAATTGTTGAGAAACTGATCTAGGACATGCTCAATACCTGAGAAACTGATCTAGGACATGCTCAGTACCTAATATAACGCACTCGAGTACGGCTTTCTTAGGCTTTGAAGGAAAGTAGACCTCACCATCATTCAGCGACATTTGACAAAAGACGAAAATCCCCATACAGCAAAACAACAGCTTAAAAACTATCAAAGTCCTATGTGATGGAGGATACGACAGAATCAGTCCAATGCACGAAGTGCTGGAATTTCCACAGTAGATGTGAAAACGGTCATGCAAATTGTCTTTTTTGTTTAGCATTATTGCTCTTTTAGCTGCATACAATGCTAACTCATTTACAAAATGTGCCAACGGATTCCAAATAGTGAATTTATGCCATTATCTTATAACAGTTGGCGCAACATATGTGTTTTTGGGACTACTTATATGTGGGAATTTAGATGATGCAGTCATCTTCCTTAATCAGGCACGGCACTGCCATTACTCACATCGTCATCATGACTGTACTGACGGTAGTAAGCGGTGATTTGAACGATGAAATAAGCATTTTTGATAGAAGTTCACGCAAGACCATGATCATTTTAGGAGTTAGATAACGTAAAATTTACGCCTGATAATTGGCATAGCATGAAACAAATCCTAATTTACATTTCAGGTATTCGTTTTGAGGACGTGTTCAATCTGCCCTTGTTTTAACAAAGTCAGTTGTTCCAACTGTCCCAATCGATGTCGTTGTAAGCATTAGGAGTGTTGCGGAACAAGGCAGGACAAGAATTTATTAAAAATTTTCATCCGGAATTATTGCCTATTTTTCCGCACATTTGAATGCGTGCTTCTGATTAATTGAAACATAAAACTTGAGATGTACTGGATAGTGCACTCAGTCCAAAAATTATGGCTGCCCTAATATTAGAACTATCCTCTTCCGCAATTGCACTTTTGCAGTTAATGACAAATTATTCCTACTCTGTGTCTTCAAGGTTTATTTTTTAAAAACAAAAGCAATTGAATAAGGAAAAGTCGTCTAGTGCGACGCAATGTTACTGTCTAATCCCGATCTCCCAAATAATTGCGATATAAACGAGGGCATATGGTTGCGATAGGCTATCAGTACATCAAAGACCTCTGAATTCATTACTCGTCTGAGGTGGATATCATCCCTTTTAACACCATTATGAGTAGTTTTTTTCTGTGTGATTTATTTCACTATGGTTTATTTCAAACTAATTGTATCAGTTATATTGTCTGAAGGCCGTGGCCGAGTAGTTGGGATGCTCGTCGCGTCACGGTGCGGGGCTGATCCTACCTCGTACTTCAGCATTCCAACAGCCAACGAGCAACACACTTAGCGCTGCAGCCAAGCTATCCTCAAGAATCCAAGACGTGCTCAACAAGTATTCTACGACATTCAAGAAAAAAACGAAGAAACAACTGATTTCTTGAAGTATTGGGATCCTCACAGTGATCAAAACTGTGAGACGAATCAAGTAGAAGAAAATAAAACGAAATAATAATGCGTGGGAAGAAGAGATGATGCGCATGGACGTAGTGGTTGCTAATAATTGTACGAGAGGGATAAATGGTGAAGCTCTTGACGTTCATGTATTTCGGAGAGATGCGCTAAGCATTCGCCTTCGTTAATTAGCTTCGTTTGAGGTGACTGATAACATATCAGGCTCTTACAATGGACTCGCTTTAGACTACCGATATATATATATATATATATATATATCGAGCTAGCTTTGCTATTTTCCCAGACAAGTCTGGTACCAACTCACTGACCGTGGATGTGTGAAAAGCCTAATAAGCCTTTAGAGAGGAATCGAATCATTGCCCATCAACCGATCGATCATCCAAGCCACAGAGCATCTGTAACCACTGCATCACACGAACGATAGTGAGACAGAGGAACCAATAGTAGTGGAGATTTCTCCTTTGTTTATCAAACCTTCACACCACATTTTATCCCCAATTTGGGTGTACAGGTGTATTCCTGTATAATAAGCATCTTAGCAGTGTTGATGAGGTGCTATATCACGAGGTACAGTGATTAATTCGCTCCCAGTATACGTTCCAAGAAATTTGCTCTCTACGGTGTTTGTTGTATCAGAATGCAAACATTGTGAAGGATGGCAATGACCTTAGATGCTCTTCCGGAAATACACTGTGTATATATCTTATGGGAATTTATTATTAATTTCAAGTAAGACGGCTCGGATCTTCGTAAACGATTGTACGGTCAGTGATTGTAGAAATTTGTAACGAGACATATGCACAAGTAAAGATTCCGAATAAAATTTCTATCTTGTATACATATGAAGAATTTAGAATCCTGCTTGATTGCCTGTTTGCTAATAGTGACTACAAGGAGGTCCGTGAGGAGATTGATGATATCATGGAAAAACAATCCACTATTCGTAGATTCTGGCTCTGTTGATAGTGATTTAAGCGATAAAGTATATTACAGTTCGGATCGTTTGTAATCGACAAGCGCCTAAGAAAAGTGCCGTCGCTTAGAACCCCATTCTTTCACGAGCGACGGGAAGGTATTTAGGACGTAAATGCTCAACTGCAAGTTAGTTGATTGCGTCTTCAAAATTAGGTTGTCCAAATCCTTTTCCTGAAATACTGAAGCAGTTATTCGACATCTGGGGACGCCCGTTTGGGGTCTGGCATCATATTGAAGTATAAGTTCTCGATTATCATCAGCAAATATTCACGAGAAGAAGAAAAATGCTCGACAATCAAGGTACCCCAGAATAGGGCGGACAACTAATCGTATTCTCAAAAGGACCTTATAGAGTTCTCCGAGATCTAGGCGTCTAAATGAGTACTAGAGAAAGTGCCAGTTGTTTAAAATGCTGAATATGCCTGTGAGAAACCTAGGCAATTACTTATGAGGTGAGCTGCTGCAAGATTCATGATTTAAACTGCTTGACTCCAGTGGAGAGCTGTAGTGGTTTTCAAATATAACTTAGGCTTAAACATAGGCCGTAAACCTGAAAACAAGTCTTCAAGACTTGATGGGACCACAACTTTCTATAAGGGCTGAAAATTTGTTTCACGTTCATCAGAAATCCGATCGTAAGCATGCTATTGATTTAGCCTACTGATTGTGTACTATAAATCGGAATATCGGCTCCTTTTGGTTCTCCGAGGACAAACGAATATTATCTCTATTCGCTGGATAGGAAATTTTCATAAGAATGTTAGTTATCACTCAAAAGCTTGAATCTTTGACTATAGTGCTGCGTAACCGTTTTTCAAAGACACCCTTTTATAACAACGCAGCATACAAAATAATATTACGTTTCACACTCAACGCGTGTCTTCATTTTTATCAAGCGTATAATTGGCTAGGAGCACGAAAAGCATACGAAGGTGTAGAGGAGATTTTGTGGTATTAGAGTCATATGTTTTATCTAGAGTTCCTTTCAAAGCGGGAAAAAAATTTCTAATTAACTAGCAAAAATTGCACTTCGCGTATGAGCAGTCTTAGCGGCATCGATCGATCGCAGTGTTAATATTCCTTTGTGCTCCACCCCTCCCTCCAGTCCGTAGTTTAGCTAGCAGCCCATGCCGCGTTTGTAAATCAATCTTGTTTTTATCTGCTGCACTGCAGAGATACGATCTTTTCTGAAAATAAGCCCAGCGTTGATATTTTTTTTCCTGCTACAGCTCCGCTAAAGAAGCTTTTCTAAAATGTAAGCACATTTTTGGATTCAACGAGATTTGAGCCATCGATGGATTGTTAGTAACCTAAGGAAAGAGTTTTGATCAATGAAATATAGGCAGGATAAAAAAAGCAAGTGGTGCGTGTGAGTCGTAATCTTATTTTGAATGCTACAGCGTTACAAGAAAGCTTTTGCTAAAAGCAGCTATGCAGAGGAGTATTTAGAGATGCAAGCTTTCGAATGATTACTAACACTCCTATAAAAATTTTGCGCAGCGAATAACGACGAACATTCACTTATCTCTGAATTTCCGAAAAGAAACAGATATATTGTGTATTGAGGCAAAGTATTTTTGAGCCTTTCAGGACGTAGTTTCGGCTTTGTAACCTTGTGACTTGTACGGTTCGTTTCCTGTGAGCCAGGCCTTTCTGAACGATTGGCACCGCGTAATTTACAAAGTTGCAAAGCCGAAACACGTCTATTGCACTGCACAAGAGTCTATAAAAGACCTCATGAAAGACTCAAAAAATACATTGATTTGAGCGAGGTCCGGAAAATAAACAGTCCAGTATGCGCATATGCATACTGCTGTAAGCAATGGTGATGTACAAATTGATTTTTTGACAACGTACTAACGGTTGATTGTTTTGAGACCTTCAACTTGCTGACTGTTAGAAGAGCAAGTTCTACTCGAGAAGAGTGAACTGTTACTGACTTATGTTGATTTGATACGTGCTAGTTATTTGATATGTATTTGAGGCAAAAAATTAGAACACAGTAGAATACAAGATATAGATAAGAAAAAGCGCAATTTTTTTCAAAAAAACTCTCTCCACAGCATTGAATGCACTTCATTTCTTCGTAGTCCAGCTACCAGAAGAAGTACTTTCATGGGAGGCTTTTCAGGATCCCTTTCAAGAATATATATTTCTAAGTCACATCTTACAGATCAGGCGTTGTAAAATAAGGGCTGAAAGCATGTTCCTCTCGTAGGAATTCAGTTTCTATTGGAATGTGACTTGTTAGGAAACGTGAACGCTCCCATCACAGCTCTCAACATACTCACCGCTTTTTATATGTGTTCCACTGAATGATTCAAGTGGAGATCACCGAAGGACATTACATAGGCTCGCAATGCACCCTACCCATCAAAACAAAAGTCTTATATACTGACTCAAATTACGAATGACAACGAGGCATTCCTCCCTGCAGTTTATAGATGGATTGGTCGTACTAATCCAAAACACTTCCAAGATCTTTCGCGCTGATGTATTTTGCTCCTGCGCAAGGATGGTGACTTTGATTTCAAAATCAACTCAGTCGTGCTTCTGCTCTCTGTGCGTCCCTAGCGGGTATTCCGCCTATTAAGACGCTTGTCAGCTAAGTGTTCTTTTATGCAGGCATAGAGCGGCCTACCCGTTTCGCCATATATTTATCGCTACACGCTTTGCAAGAGATTAGGTAGACTGTACCTACGCTCATGCAATCACCGTCTCTGCCGTTAGGACATATTTTACAATCTTTCGTTATACAGAGACGGTCATATAAGCGGCTGCGAACTAGTTGGCGTCTTAGAGTATTCGGTGCTATTTCAATAATGACCACCGATCGCTCTAAACCCGCTCTTTTGAACAGCGTTTTATAGCTGTACTAATCTCATTTAAAAAGAACGGGATGATACGTGTCTATTTTTGTATTACGACTCGTACAAGACGCTTAATAATACAACAAAGTATTTCGTGGAATAGGAAATCATTTTACAAAGCAAAGGTAAATGAGTTTGAGCATTATTACTACACTTTTAGATGACTGAGACAAAGACAATGAAGAAAGGCTCGGGCAGAGTTTCGTACAAAAAAAAAACACCGAAACATCAAGAAACACCAAAAGGGAAGTATATTCGGGTTCAACCTTGCTTCCAGTCGTCGCATGACGACCCTTAATTTATGCAGGGTGATACGCCCCTTTCGAGCATGAGTTTTCTTCTCGCATGTCTTCTATCCGTAATGCACTATACTTCTTGCACTTGGAATAATAGCAAATTATTGTCATTCCTGAAAATCCTCTCATAAAGGATACCATTGAGAATTAGACGACTGATTAGTCATCAGAAGTGAAAAACACAATGAGAAAAAGCACAAACAGCCCTTTACTAGATATTCAGCAGCAAAATTGAGCACCAGATAATTTCAGAGCCTAAGAAAACCCGGTAAAATTATCTTTGAGGAAGTGCATTTTCAAAATCACAACCAATTTTTCTGTCTCCATATAATGATAATTGTAATGTACAGCGAACGATTGAGGGCAGGTATCGAGCAAAAAGATGGATAAACCAAGATGGGAAAAGCTCTACAACTTGTGTAGCTGAAGCATTTCAGGTAAAATTTGAAATCACCTAGGCAGCTGCAATAATTAAAAAACATTTTTGAATTACCCGGACAGCAGCATACTTGACAGCTAATGTTAATGAAAACATCACCATTTAGAAAAAGTAAAGAACAGAAAGACTGAAAGAATTTTGTGAAATTTATAAACTAAGAAATTCGTACATAATTCGTTTGAAACACCCGTCCGATATTTTCTATGAGTCAGGATGCTAATCAAAGAAATACATAATACATTGAAAGCATACCAACAAGCAGAATAGAAAGTGCGACGGCAACGATGAGAATAGCGAGCTCGACTGTTCTCAACAATTCCGACAGTTGTTGTAGTGTTGTGTTCAGGTTTTGGAGGGTCTTCAGAACGACAAACGTTAATAATTTTTCAATTATAAGGTAGAAACGTCACGAAGTTAGAAGTACTGATAACTTTCGATAAGTAGAACATTGGTTTTTAAATCATCAGCTATGTGAGATTAACTTAGCAAAAACCTTCCAATCCTATTTTGACTTAGTTTATAGCATGCGACTTCAAATTACAAAATTCGCTGATTTTGATATCATATAAATTAGCAATTGGATTCTCTAAGAAAAGCTACTGAAGGATGCGTTTTTTGTGAGGAAAATTTCAAACCACCCCTTGATAATTCAAGGACTCTTGCCGTACAGTAAAATATAGCGAGATATTTTGCTAAGCTGAAGTGACGACAAGATCTCTTATCAAACGGAAGTGCGGATGAAAGAATAAAGCTCGTTATGTTAATCACAATTCGAAGGATGCGCTATGAATTCTCCTTCACAACGACTCGTGATGAACAACGATGCTAGTGCTGTTATCCCTCTCAGAAAATCTACAATTCTACTTACCCATGAGGATTGGAAGGTATGGTAAGCTTGGGACGCGCACGGAACGACTATATGTAGGAACTACAATGCTGATAATGAGGTTCTATGCAGCTTTAACTTTTGTGTTTTCGCACAATTTCTATTAATATCGGTCTTGTGTCGATATTAATGCGAAACAATATGGAAACAAAAAAAAACGTTCCTAGTCATTCATGCGCCCTGTTAAATTATTTAATTGTCACTAAGATTGTAATTCAAAGTAAAGTAAGGAAATGTCAAATCAATGGAAGAAACTTACTACATCTAGCGACATCACTCAGCTGATCAAAACACCTCAGCGCAAAGTTGTATTGAGGTCTGAAACATATTAGTGTTGGTTTGAGTTCTCATCGAAACCAAAATAACCTCTCAACCAGTGTATTCTGAATGCCTAGCAGAACTGGCATGAATGCAACGGAGCAACCTGTCGATGAACAAAGCTCAAGGCCTTTAAAGTTTCTATTGAATGTTTTCTTACTAATAAAGCAGCATTAGAAAGAACAACGAATTTATTCTAATTTAGTATGAAATTTCAAAATATGGGAAATAACTTATCCTAGGCAATTCTACGAGAATAGAAATGCTAGTCATCAACAAAACCAAGAGCGATCGGAAAAGACCATAGGAAAAAGAACGATGTTATGCGCTGCTGTAGATGATGACGCTGCATTTGATTAGTGATTATGATCGATTGAAAAGTGAAATTCAGTATCGTAACAGAGAAATGAAGCACTCCGTTCGTTGATTGTCATTTCTGTCTAAGCGCAGAATTTATAAAATCCAAAAATACAATTTCTGCGACATCTAGTCAGGAGGATAATAACTTTTACGAACTAATTTTAGGATATGTTTAATTTATTGTATTCAGGCTAATTCTGCATAGCTGGAATTTGAACAAGAAAAAAGAAAAGATTATAAGTATGACATTTTGATCCCTAAATTTCTTTGACAAGAAAGGCTAACAGTGATCTATTAAGATGACAGATGCTATCGGCGACATTAGGATGAAGTGGATTTCGTACTGTAGATTAGTGAAACGACAATCATGTCGAGGGAAATAAAAAAATCGTTACTGCAATTTGAGAATCTGATTGAAAATTGTTTAGACAAACACGGTATTCACTGTAACAATATCAAGCTCTTGGGATATTTTTCTGAAACCTATAGATTTTATCTAAGGAGAGATCGGATGCACAGTTCAAGGAAGGCTGTGTAGTCGATCAACAAGTGACGGGCAGAAGACCAAACATGGGCAGTAGCCGATTGCACTCATTCTGCGGCGCTGATGCATTCAGAGGAGAGATGGAAACAAATCGTGATGAAACTTTTCTTATTCAAATAAGACAGGCCAGTTCTCATTAGGTAACTCTAGTATTAACTGCCCTGAAAGCCTTCATTCTTGCTTCCATAAATAAAAGCGCAGTTCTGATCTTAGTGAGCATATTAGTTTCTATCGTATTAATATAAAATGCAATGATCAATGTGTTTCATTATCCTGCAATTACAATGCATAGCGATGAATTTGTTGCATTTCATTCACGTCTTCACCCTAACTAGGGTTTAACCCCGATTTCTACCCACTAGATATATACTCTGACTGTGATTGCCGACGGCCGTCGAATAGATGAGAAATAAGACTGAGAGAAAGGCAGAGCGATGGTGCGATAGTGTCGCGCCATCGTGTGCTGTCATGGAAAAGCGACGGTTGGAATTTATGACACAAAACATTAGATTCCACGTTTTGTCTTCCTCAGTGATCTTGTGATTAAAATCCACTGCTTACACTGGATTTAAGAATATGGGAACTTCAGTTCTAATTAAAGCGTGTTCGAGGATTAACGGTCTCACTAACTTTCATCACACATGTGCGAGAAGACAACAGAAGCTTTGCACCTGAGTCGCAGAGCAAAAGTTAGAGACTCGAGACGTAGGCTCTCTTAATGACAATCAATGGACCAGATTAGTTGATCGAGTTTCAGCGAGAATAAAAATATGGTTTCTTTGAGTGTCTGGGATTAGGCAGAAACATTTGGGTTACTCTTGCAGAAGATAGGAGGGCTTAATTTGAAAACCCGGTTTCTCTCTAATTCTCACATTACCATTCAGTCATATTCTTTCTAGAATGAGCTTATATTGCGAAGCTGTTATGGAAGTAAATCAAGTCTACTCTGTTAGCATCTCGACGCGATACTAAAATTCGCTCAAACGATCCATTGATACATGAGGGTGTAGGTATGAGGCTGCCAATTTTCAACAACGTAAATATTCATCCGACTTTCAAGAAAACATTGCATATAACTTTCAAACAACCGTGTCACTTATGAAGACTAACAAATATATGGAGCTCTTCTAATTCATTACTGACCGTGAGCATTCTCAAGAAGCTTCGCCTTAAGCTGGTTTCTTTCTCCTTTCCAGTTTATATACATTTGGAAATGTTTACGTCATGCCTCAATACTTAATATACTCTTATGTAAACATGTATTATCTAATCTATCGCAAACGACAGTGTAAAGATGTGGAAAAAGTTTTCGCGAAATATGCAAAAAAGAATCACATAGAAAATGGTCCCCAAAGCTACCTAAATCTTAGTTACGGTAGAAATAGCCTTCAAATTTTGACAACACCTCAGGTGGCTAGCTGAATTCTTGCACTGTCTCATTTTCAATCTCTCGGATACTTATTTAGGTATTCATGAACATGGTTATCATGCTAGAAGTTTTTGATGAAAAGCATGTATTTGGAAAGCAGAGCTTCATCTACTCAGAACCACAACTTCAGAGAATGTTGATTTTAGATCGTTTTCTTTATTCATTAGAATAATCCTTTGTACACACAAACAAAGCTTACATAAAGTCTCTTAATTGTCTGAGAGTTTATGTCCACCATTCTATCATAATTATGAAACATTCGAAAAGGTTCAAAAGTAACTCCATTTAAAGTTATGCGTGTATTTACAAAGCCTTATCAAAAACTGTGCAAAGTTTGCAATAAAACAGTGCAATAAGAATTGGTGCGCAAAACGGTCGTCCGGTAGTGCAACGGTTCAGCACGCGCTCTCGAAAGAGCGAGATTTTGGTTCAAATCTCAGCTGACGCAAGCGTTTTTGTACACCACTCTACATTATTGAATATATTGTAGCATTATAGCACTGCAAGTGGTCGGTCAGATAA